>CM047810.1:30069904-30366242 GCA_026214975.1 Gentiana macrophylla | reverse complement strand
TCCATTGCTCCCGTAACAAAGCTAAGTTCGCTCTTTGTGAAAGTCAAGGCCTCTTCATCTCGTCGCGAGTTCTAGGCCGCCACGCCCAAATTCGTTGATCGAGTTGATCTGTTTCTTTTATCTCGCTCGCTTGCTAGGCGGGCTTTAAATGGATGACATTGAGCTCGCGGCCATACCGGGCCGCGACGAGTCTCTGGTTGGCACCGCCTTCCAATTTGAATCGATCTAACTTTCCCTCCCGGGCCATTTTGTCTATGATCCTTATCAGGGAAAAACAATCATCCGTGTTATGGCCGTGATAATTATGAAACTCACAGAATTTGCTTGTGTCCGCTTTACGAACCCTGGCTCTTCGCTACGATTGTCGCGGGGCTTCCGGATGTGTTCGAAATTTCGTTCAGATCGCCGACGGTCGGGCATTCGAATGTAATCTTTACGTCCGAACTTTGCGGCCTTTTGAAATCACGGTCGTCCGTTCTTTCGCGGATTGATTGACTCCCTTTCTTTTTGGGACCGGCCTCGAGTACTATTGGGCGGGGCCGTGGATCGATTGAAGGCCCCGTTTACGCGCGGGATGACCTCGACGGTAGTAAACTTCCGGCCTGCTCCCAACATGTCCCTCAAGTTGGTCGGAGCGTGCATCGTTAAGTGTGTCTTAAGTTCGCCGCCCACCACCCCCGATTAAGAAAGCCATCATGACCGTGGGTTCGGCTCGTCCGTGTTTGATCGTAAACTTGGACGAATTTCTCGTAATACGACCGGGCGGACTCCCCAGTGTCCTGCTTTATCAAAAACAGATCGGTTGTGGTCTTGCGAGGTCTATGCGCCGTCTTGAATTCTGTCAGGAACTTTGTCCGCATATCCTCCCAGCTGTTAACTGATCTGGCTGGCAATTTGCGAAGCCATGTAGAGGCTCTATCTTTCATGCAACCTACCATAGCCACGCACCAGGCCGCGCGATGGTGAGTAGCGAGCATCATTTTGCTCTCGAACGAGGCTATCCATTCGTATGGGTCTGACTTACCCTGATAATCTGTTATGTTGATGTTGGAGACTCGTCGTCGCGAGGCTTGCTATGAGCGAAGTCCGAAAGTGCATCCATAGCAGCGCTAGGTTCCTTATCCTCTTCTCGTTTATTCTTTTTCATCTCCAGAACCATCAGCCTCAGATCTTCAAATCGCTGGTTGGTCTGGGCTCGAGGTGCGCCCTGAGAGTGGGCGTCGTCCTCGCCACCGCTTTGAGCCTTCTGCTTCGCCCGTGCTCTTCTTCTCAGGATAATGTCCCGGGGATTTTCACTGAGGGGGCCCAGTCTCCGTCTGACGTTGCCTCGCGTTCCTTTATCTTCATCCTCGGTGGTGATGGTAAAGCTCTACGTTTTCCCAGGCGGTCGCGGCGCCGATATTCTAGTTTGGTCGTATTCACCGTGCCGAGAGGAGGATACGCTTTCCCTCGATGCTCGTGGACGCCGAGCTCGCGTTGTTTCCCCATGTTTGGCCCTTTCCACGGAGGGGCGATGACGTTAGGTCCGCGTTCATGCCTCTATGGTTGGGGAGGATCAATTGCTAGCGCTGGTGACCGGGCGGAGATTAAGATCTCGTTGGTCGCTTTCATTTTCGCCAGTATTCACCATAACTCTTTATTCTTGCCGGATCGGCCTCGCTTAGAACCCGGGCGGGCGGGGCCTCTTTATCCGGCCTTCGTGTTAATCTGCCTTCGGGCGAGCTCTCGCCTCTGGCGAGTGTTTTTCTTTCTCAACTCTAAGAACTCGCGTAATCGACGGTTGTCCGGCGGGTCGCTCTCGAGACCTCTCGTTGGGGCGACCGCTTTTTTGCGCCGGGTTGGGTGTGACGGGGTTAAAGCGAAGGTTAGCCATGATGGGAGGTCCGATGCAAGCGACAACAAGCTTTCCAAGGTAGCAAGTGGGATTATTGCCTCTGACACAAGCCAACTCTAGTATCCTTTTCAAAAGGTAGTTGATGTGACGTGACGTGACGTGATCTGCTGTCAGATTTTATGTACGCAACATCCGATGAACCTTTTACCCTCCTACAAGCAATCGATCCCAACACAGATATGCTACAAGTTGAATTTTATGGCGTTCACACCGTCCCGATCAACATGCAAATCGGAAAAACGCTAACCACAGCCGTTTCTTAGCGGTTCATATAAGATTATCCCAATAGTGGTGAATCTTCAAACGCAAGATTGGGATAGTCTACATAAACACATGAGCTATTTTTCAACGGACTGTGAAGACAAAGATAACCGATTTGATGATGATAAACTGGAATAACAATCCTGTTATACAAGGGAGACAGAGATCGGTACAAGCTGAGCAACTATGGAGTCCACGAAGGTGTTGAATCCTTTGAAGAAAACGTTTCCCGGTAACGGAGCCAATTGACGGGTCCGTTTCCGTCAGGTAGTTTGGAAGGAAGACTTGGACGTGGGATATCTGGCCTCTTCGTGGTGTTCCGATCAATGAGATTATCGCCGTCGGACGATGGCGTTTATCGATGTTGGTGATGAACTCGCGGTGGTAATATGAAAACAATAAATATGAGAGAGAGACAAATGAGTGCTAATAGAAATAAATGCATAAAAGTTGTTCTATATATTCATTAATGTCATAGTAGGGGTATTTATAGGAAAGGATAAAGTCAGTAAAAGACTACTCGTGCTAAGCGGCGCCGATGCCCGACGAGATGGCGCTTGGCCTCGCGTTCTATCTAAGCTTATGAACTTTCCATTTACTGGGTATTCTCATAGAATGGGCCCGCAGATCTTCGCTGGGCGGCCCCTTATGCTTATGATGATGGCGGGATGGCCAAGAAGTTGGCGACGTCGCGCTTTATGCTCGAGGAAAAGAGTTTGACTTATGTCCTCGCACAAGTTGACCGGGGATAATGGGACTGTGTCAGGTTCCGTATCATTAGATATGTACATCCTTGCATACGCAGTCTTATATCATCAAGTGAACATGGGACGATACATCGTGGATAGGGTTAACAGGATAGCGAGGGGGAGACATGGTGATGGTTATATCTTTTTCCCATTTCTTATCACGGCAATGGCCAGAAGCTTTGGGGGTACCGGATCTTGACACGGATGAAATTGTTTGGCAAACACCGCCTTTCGTATTTAATGATCACCCTTGGTTTATTTAAGCAGTGTTCTTATTCGTAAGCGTGTATAATTACTCTTTCTTTTTATGTTTGTAAGCCCCGTATGTAAGCCAATGTATCATTACTCTCTTTCTTTTTATGTTGTAAATTATGTATGTATATAAAAAAAAACAAACAAAATTACAATATAAAAAGTATAGAGAAACAATTAGATCAAAAAAACAAACTAAAAAATATAGTATAAATATTAAAACACCATAAAAAAACAAACTAAAAAATATAGTATAAATATTATAACACCATAAGTTGAGATAATAAATATCAAACTCCTATATGTCGTGTAAATAGATCTATGGCCATTTTGTTCCGGAACCTATGTACGGTTTGATCATTCAACTCATCTATCCTCGCCGCATTTATGACTAAAAGCTCCATAATCTTCAGCGTGAAAATCCCACATAGCTTCCTGCATATTAAAGCCATAAATTTTGAAATTGAATTGTTGAAATTAACAATTCTAAATAAGGTTTTATACGTACCAATTCTTTGTCTGTGGACATTCTTTTTCGGTGAGCAGCATTCTACGAAATGATGGTTGATCTGGATCGAGCATCCATTGTGATTTTTTGCAATCTACAGATCTCGATAACAGTACCCTCATATATCGAGACCATTTCTCCTTGGTTGGATCTATTAGGTTCGAATTATCTTGTCTCAGATCGGTACGTCGATACACCGATCGTCCATCCAGCGATTGACATAACCACAAGCACCCAATGCGGATCGTTAATCATCCGGATAACATAAGCGCTTGTTTTACGGTCCATGCGAAAGCTTAACGATAGTCGGTACGGACAGTCCATATTTAAATTACCATCCCATTTATCTAATTCGACACAAGAATCCTTGCAAAAAGAGGAATAACACAATCTCGCATGCTTCTGATAACATTGCGGTTAAGCCTCCATACGAGCAGTTAATAGACCCACATATGCATCAATGTGCTGCAAATGGAATGTTTATTACTCTCTCAGCATATATGTTACAGAAATGAGAAAACAAATTTTAATGAGTTTACCTCGCAAGCAATATAACTATTTGAGCCTATAAGGTTGTTGAAGAAGTCACGGTCCGCAGGGTAATCGAAAGTGTCTCCGTCAGATCGAATCCCATTTAATAATTTCCTGGTATCACTGCTTTTGATGCCACCACCTTCTCAATTCATTATATTGCTCGTCGCTTGCCCTACGGAAAGGTGTGTATCTACTTAAATCCGCTGATTTTCTTGATAATCCAGGCGGTATTCTTCTTCTTACGGATTACTGCTGGCCGTGATTCGGACGAAGGGGTAATTTTTAAGTTAACAGTACGCTTACGTCGATCATCTGCATCGACCATCATATGACTGCCCGTGGACACTTGATTGCTGTTATCCGGCACAACGACATTGGATAGCCGATTGCTACTATATGGAAGATTTGTTGGGCCTTCAGGAAGGACTACGCCCAGTGCTTGAAGAGCGGCTTCTTCTTCTGTGACTAGATAATCGATGGGGATCCAAGTCTTATGTGAGCTATCGTCGGAGGCAGCTTCTCGATCAAAACGAACAGGCACGGTTAAAGTGAATCCAAAAGCCTCGGCCATAGGTGAAGTGGATTGTGTCAAGTTTGTCGCTTCATGATCGAGGCCTCGGCGGGATGTCGATGTTTGATTAGGCATAGGCGGTTGTTGTTTACCAGTGTCGTCGAGTAGCTTGTGGTCGTTCGATCCGCCTACTAAACCCCTGAAATGCTTTGTCTAGCACCGACTCCCTCGTGTTATTCCCGCCCGGTATCGAAGGCCCGTCCCCATCAACTGTTTGGATCCTATAATTGAAACGACCGAATAAGTATTTTGGTGTGAACAAATATTATACTTGTTAAAACGTATTTAAAAAGGTCAATAAAATCATACCTGGCTACTACGCGCTGCAAGATAAAGTTGATTCAGAATGACGCTGTGATGATTTAACACCTCGTCCTGCGTGTCGAGCCTAGCTTTAATGATAGCGAATTCGGCATTGATTCCCTCTTGGATTTTCTTTGCTGCCGCTTTGATCATCTTACCAACCGCATCAATTATAGGGTCTCCTCGAATAATGTTCCCTCCATCAACAACATTTAGTACGGTGCTGCACAGGTGACTGGATATGGACATCATCATGATCTTCTCCTTCACCGTCAATTTAAATCACCCCATTATCGCTATCATCATCACCTCAGTAGCCGCATCCCGGGATGTCGATTCATGTCTAATATTTGGAAGGTGCATCGTTATGGTTTAAACGAGGAATATTGGATTGAGTAATGCCTGCGGTCGTGGCAATTCTAGAAGATCCAACCACTTTACGCTTTCCACGAGCGGGAGCAGCCGTGGGTTGCTCGAACCCCTGTGGGGGCTATTGTCGGGGCGGTTGTGGAAACATGCGTCAGGGACGTGAAATTTGCTCTTCAGGTAGACCGAGCCCACGTAGAAATTCAACTTCAGCGTTGTCGGTTGTCATACCATCCAACATACCGACCTGCATACAAAAATATCAAGACATTTAAAATAATCATTAATCATGGTATTGACATAATCTAAAATTAATGCATTATATTAAATGGAATGTCATTAATATTACCTCAGACATAACTTTCGTTTCTATGGTGGGTCCACGCGGTGTACTATCCACGCATTTCCATCTCAATATCCGGGGAATGACTTCACTGTCAATACGAACACAAAATGGTGGATTGCTTGTTTGCAAACGTGGGAAAAGTTCATAAGCCCAGTATACTAGCGCAGGTGCCCACCCGTCAACCAGTGGCTTGTGCTGGTTTCGATCCTACTTTTGTACACTGAAGCGCTTAACATTCCGCATGAGGTTTGCTATCTTTTCATAAGTAATTCGCCATAAGTACTCCCCCCCATAGAAACTCATTTACAATATTCAAATCTTCAACGACGAAGTATATTTCTTTCGGGATTCCAAGACTGTCATTCCACCCTAATAGATATCCATAAATAAAATACACCAAGGCTAACCGGTATACAATCTCATCGGTATGAGAACCGTCTCGAACAGGATGCTCAAATGCCCTCTCCAAAAATTTTATGGTAATATCTTGTTTTTTATATTGTCGCAAGTAACATCCGGGGCCAAAGCACATAGAAGTAACCGTACCCAAAGTCGGATCAAGATGGCCAAACCGTAAGCCAGATATCATGGCGAACTCTCTCCTGCCAAACACGCATGTTGTCCCCGAGTTACCAAACCTAAAATGTAGCTCATCAGGCATGTCGGGGTATATCATGTTGAATCCAAGATATCTGAAAATCACGCCACAGAACTTCCACTTTTCATGTTTTTCATTTGCCTCTATAAATCGCCTAAATATGGACTTTCTGAACTTGTCTTCAAAATCCACATCACCAACGCTCAACTTTTTAAAAAGTGTTAAAACACTTGTCAACTTAGCGGATTCCCCTTTAAAATTCCAAACTCCCTTGAAATGACTCCATGGATCAATTATATACGCCCGGGGCCCCCCTGAGCTACATATCACAATATAACGACCATGAATAAGTATTACATCATATGTAACACACACACACACACACACACACACACACACACACATATATATATATATATATATATATATATATATATATATATATATATATATATATATATATATATATATGTGTGTGTGTGTGTGTGTGCATATGTATTATATGTGTGTGTGTATATAGATTTGAAATCAAACTATGTATATAAATATAATATACGTGAAAGTTGTAATGTATATGTATGTACATATACATATGTCATGTGTGTGTATAAACACATACACGGAAATATGCATATAAGTTCATAAACGTAAAATTCGTGTCGTCTCTAGTTTCATATAACTTGTTACGATTTCAAGTTTGGTTTGTTTGGTTATTTGTGTGATTTAGTTGTATTGTTGGTTGTTAACATTAGTATTTACAGTCGATTATTTCTAAGTAACGGTGAGGTGTTATATGTTAAGTTATGTGTCATTTAGTTGCGTTGTTTGTTAGTAAACCACGGAAGGAGTGATGGAGATGCCGGACGAATCCTGCGAAACAGCACTGCAATACCTAATCTACAGGATGCCTCACTTCCGGCTGAGGCTTTACCAAGCTGCTGAGTGGAGAGATGAACAAGAGAACCTACAAATTCTCTACGAGCTGTCTTATAGGACCTCATTTCTTGCAGGCATGAGGAAGGCCATAACTGGTGAGAAGGAAGGAGTGGAATCGAAAACAACCTAGACCTACAAGAACCTCGCTTTCGGGTGGAGGCTTTCACCGTAAGCCAGAACGGAATTCGTCGATGTTATTGTCGTTGTTCGTTCTTATTTGTGTTATTGTTATGTGTTATTCATCATCGTCATTTTCGTTACATATATTGTCAGTGATATCGAGCATATGAATATACTAAGGCAATTATATTATACAGGGCTATTAAATATTAGATTACATTATACTATACTAAGGCAATTATATTATATATAGGGCTATTAAATATTCATTCAAAATTATAGTAAGTAAAATTATGTTTACACCATTACAACAAGGCTATTAAATTATTATATACATTCAAACTATGTTTATTGAATTATATATATATTAAACACTCAAAAATTTAAATAATAAACGTAACAACAATATTATTGGCGTTAAACAATACTTAACGACAATATTATTGGCGTTAACATACACTTAACGACAATAGTATTGTCGTAAAACAAATATTTAGCGCCAATAACTTCGAATATTGGCGTAAAATCACCATTCAAAGCCTATCTATCATCGTGTTCTTCAAGAAATTCAAAAACAACCCCTAACCCTAACCAATCTACCCCTTCTTTTGCAAAATCTTGCTAAACAACAACAACTATTCTTACAAATTGCACAACAAAAAATACAATCAAAGATTTAACTTCTTAATCGAAAAAATGAGAGATGAGACATTAACATTAACCTCGCGCTATCTCCCGTTGTGGAATTTGATCCATTTGTTCCAAAGAGACTTCGAAATCCATTGCAAATGCACAAATCGTTTTCGAGAATTTTTGGGGGATTTTTGCAGCAAATTGCTAATTTGGGGGAGAAGAAGAGGGAACGACAATAATAACATCGAACTGCACATTATTGGCGTAACGAGGTATGTTTAACGCCAATAATATTGTCGTTAAATATGTAACGACAATATTATTGACGTTAAACATACCTCGTTATGCCAATAATGTGCAGATCAAGATTGGGTGGTATAACGACAATAATATTATCGTTAAATGTGTATTAACGACAATATTATCAGCGTTATACCTAAAACCAAATATAGTCTCTTTTGCAACTTTGATTCCAAAAAGAGGAGAGACAAAGCCTGATTTTCCAAATCCCTTGAAATGGAAACAACAATATTTTTTAAAATTTTCTTTTTTTACCTTAAAAATATATTTATTTTGGTTAAAGGAAAAGATATTTATTTATATTCATTTAATTTATATATTTTTTTTTCTATTTTACAAACAACAAATTAGTATTGGCTATTGTCCACTGAGCACCTCAGCCATTTTGTACGGTGTCGGCATTCTTCGATTTTCTTTCCGTTCCCATTCTTTTCGATCCCTCTCTGAATTTCCTCCCCGTTTTTTCCATGCCTTTTCGAATTTTGACGTTCCTGAAGACAATCCTCACGAGATAGTCTTGTTCTTCCTATTTTATTCACACACACACAAAATAAAAATATATTTCTGTTGGCCGGCTTTTATACCGGCGAGAAGATCGGAGGCAATCAACTCGATTCAGCAACCGATCTAATCCGGTACCTCCTATCCTGATCGAATGGCTGCATCACGGAGGCTAAGGGAACTCCAATCTCAGACAGGCAACAAGATCTGCGTAGACTGTTCTCAGAAGAATCCCCAATGGGCTTCTGTCTCTTATGGCATTTTCATGTGCTTGGAGTGTTCCGGTAAGCACCGTGGCCTCGGTGTCCACATCTCATTTGTTCGATCCGTGACCATGGACTCCTGGTCCGAGATCCAACTCAAGAAAATGGAGTCTGGAGGTAACGATAAATTCAATAATTTTATTTCTCAATATGGAATTCCGAAAGAAACTGATATCGTCACGAAATACAACACAAAGGCAGCATCTGTTTATCGCGACAGAATACAAGCCTTAGCTGAGGGCAAACCCTGGAGGGACCCCCCTGTTGTTAAGGAAAACCTTAAGGAAGGGGGGGTAAGCAATAAGCCTCCTCTAGGAGGCATGACCGGGAATCGGGCAGGTAATTCAGGTGGAGGAAATTCAGGTTGGGATAGTTGGGATAATTATGATGGAGGAAATCATTATGGTAGTGGTAATAATAACAACAACAACAACAATATTCGAAGGAATCAAAGTTCTGTGGATTTTAGGAGCGAGGGAGGCAGTGGTGGTACTCCATCAAGGTCGAAATCGACTCAGGATATTTTTTCTAGGGCACAGTTAGAGGCATCAGCAGCTAATAAGGAAGGCTTTTTTGCTAGAAAAATGGCTGAAAATGAGTCGAGGCCAGATGGGCTTCCACCTTCACAAGGAGGGAAGTATGTTGGTTTTGGGTCGAGTCCTGCACCAGTGCCTAGGAATACTTCTCAGGGAGATGTCCTCTCTTCTTTTACTCAGGTGGGCTTTACATGTGTTTGTGTGGATGAAATAGTTATCTTGTGCAGTAAAATGTTAAAAATTAATGTTCTTGCTTGTATAGGGCTTGGGCAAATTATCACTTGTGGCTGCTTCAGCTGCGCAGTCTGCTGCTACTGTTGTTCAAGCAGGAACGAAAGAGCTCACTGCTAAGGTACTTCTTAGCTCTACATTTGCTTGGTATTCATGTTGTCGCGTGAATGGTTACAAGCTATTTCATTTCATGCTGTTTTAAATTAAAAAAGTTCCCTCTTTTTTCTTAGTGTTAAATTAGACCGTAGGTATTCGGCATTCGGCTGTCTACATTTTCTTGGTATTCATGTTGTCGCGTGAATGGTTACAAGCTATTTCATTTCATGCTGTTTTAAATTAAAAAAGTTCCCTTTTTTTTCGTAGTGTTAAATTAGACCGTAGGCATTCGGCATTTGGCTGTCTACATTTGCTTGGTATTCATGTTGTCGCGTGAATGGTTACAAGCTATTTCATTTCATACTGTTTTAAATTAAAAAAGTTCCCTTTTTTTTCTTAGTGTTAAATTAGACCGTAGGCATTCGGCTGTCTACATTCATGTTGTTCTATTCGTTTTTTATCTTTTGCATCAATCCTTTAATCTGAGGCCTGTTATAATGTATATTTTGTTAGGTTTGGCATTTAGTTTTTGGTATAGAAGTTTCAAAGAAATCTTTTATTGCAGTAAGGGAGACTACTTTGAGTTGATTATGTGAATGTCTTTGAGATCTTTGATGCGACATCATTTGGAATCATTTTGATCATACTATTTGAACAGATCTGCAGCTGTACTGTTTTCCCTAATCTTTGCTGTCTCCATCATTCTTTGAATCCTACTTCTGCTTATGTGACTGAAGTTTTACCTTGATAACATGCTGATTAGTTGTATTCTGATGCACTTTTAGGTGGATATTCTTTCTCATGTCCATGGTATATAACATCGTGTCTTCAAAATTAGTACCTAGCTGAAAGCGTGATGGGACTTGTTATTTATGTCATTGTGAGATTTTCTTTAGATGAGGAGGATTTCTGTTCTTTGTTTTTCGAGGTTTTTCTGTTCATTAGATAGCTGCTCTGTGCGACTATGACAAGACGTCAGACAACATACTTGATCAAGCTAGTCTTTTTTCAACAGATGGAAACATGTTGCATTAATTCGTATGGATAATTATCCAGACCACACTGCTTGTAGTAATTATGCTAGAGACCTTTCTCTCCGATTCTGGAGTACATTACTTCACGAATCATTTGCATTTTGTTATTAGTATCTCTTCTTGTGTCCTGTTGTGTTGGTCCTCTAGGTTATATTCCTTTACTGCTTCTCTTATTTTCTGTTCTGCAACTTAACCTCCTGTCGTTTTGTTTTCTCCTTTGTTGTATCTGTGTTTACTTTGAGGAGTCTGGGGTCTGCCTAGTTTATAGTGCATGATGTTGCATTAAGGTTGAGGTCGTCAGGTGAATTATGTATATACTTTGTGTGTACAGGTTAAAGATGGTGGATATGATACAAAAGTGAATGAGACAGTAAGTGTTGTGAGTGCAAAAACAACAGAGATAGGGCACAAGACGTGGGGAATAATGAAAGGCGTAATGGCAATGGCTTCACAAAAGGTTGAAGAGTATACAAAGAAGGTGGTAGTAGTGCTACTACTTGGAACAATGATGGTGGCTGGCCAAGGAAAGAAAGTGATCAAAATGGCTATTATCAGGAGTTTGGACAGGAATCCAAAGGAGGATGGAATTCGTCATCCGTTGGATCGCAGCAGCAGCCACAGCCACAGCCCTGCGTCTGCTCGCATTCTACTTCTGCTGTTAGTTCAAGCTCATGGGATGACTGGGGAGATGGTAAAGATGTTCGGAAAGAGGAACCGACAAAGGGACCCCACGTAATGGGGATGGTGGTTGGGCAGGTTGGTAATAACAAGGAGGATGATGTGTTCGATATTTTTTTATAATCTTTTTCTTTTACCAAGGCTACTTGTGATAGTAAATCTGTAAGCATCGGATGCTAAAAGGGGGCTAAAGAAGGCTCCCTTTAAGGTCAGGTGTATTATTTGTGTCTTCTTATGGGTACATTTTTCTTTATTTGAGATTTATCTTTCACTCGTGTATTTTGAAGAATTGGTGTTTGTGGTAAACGTGTTTAATTATCCAACTCATTGGGTGGGCTGGTTAAATGGCCCCAAAAGGGGGAAATTTTGAACTATGGGTTAGTGTTTTTATTATATTCTTATTATGTTGAATATTATTGCAGAAACATTGTCGTAAAAGATTTTCTCTCTCTCTCTGGCTTTCTCTACCATTTTCTCTGAAAAACCAACCGTTACCTAGGGTTGTGAACCCCTCTCCTCCCCCGCTCTGGTGGCTCTGATGGAGGATCCCGTTTAGATTTCATCGTCTCTTTTTTTTTTTTTTTTTGCTTCTAATAGGGTTCGACACCTGGTGCTTCATGACGAGCTACAGATCTAGTTTTTAATCAACAGAAATGCTAAAAAAAGTCAATTTAGAGATGTTGACATCTCAGATTTTGCAAGAGAGGACGAGATGATTCAAGATCAGGATGTCTGTGACAAGGAGAAACCTTTGCAAGATGAACATATGGAATACACGGATGGAGAACGGTTGCAGGCTAATGAGGCTCCAAAAAGATCTTACAGCAAAACGGTTTCTGGAAATAGGAAGAAGGAATACAAACCACCAGTGGCTTTCGATGAAAGGTTTCTGAATCTGGACAAAATTCGCATAATGGAGCCGACCGAAGAAAAATTGTATGCTCATGTGAGATTCGACCCAGAATAAGAAAATCTACAAGCCAAATGGCGTGATGCGGTAATTTTAAAACTTCTCGGAAGGTCTGTTTCTTACAACTTTATCCTTGCAAGGATATCCAAAATGTGGAATTTGAATGAAGATTTTGAACTCCTAGATGTAGGACATAAGTGTTCTATTTTCAAAACTGAGAATGAAGAAACACGTCTGAAAATTCTAATAGAAGGACCATGGATAATCAATGGATGTTATTTGGTTCCTAGGGTTTGGAAACCAGATTTTGTTCCTCCTAAGGACCGGGTGACATCTGCTAATGCATGAGTCAGAGTCTCTGAACTTTCAACAGAATATTGCACTGAAGCTTGTTTATTTACAATTCGGAAGTTATTAGGGAAGCCTTTAAAAATGGACCATCACACATATTATTCAACCAGGGGTAGGTTTGCTAGAATTTGTATAGAATTAGATTGTTCCTCGGCCTTGAAAACCTTTGTTGATATGGATGATATGCTCTTCAAATTTGAGTATGAGAACATGTCTATCATCTGTTATGAATGTGGAACTATAGGACATAGAAAGGCCTTTTGTTCTAAGATAATGGTTAGACATTTGGAAAAGAAGGGTAAAGAAGGAGAATCAGATGGGAAAGAAAATGATGAGCTAAGTAAGAAGATTCATATGGATAAACAGAATGAAAAGGAACCATGGTGTTCCTCATATGGACCATGGATGCAGGTGGGGTTTAATAAGAAGAAAAAATCTAATATGGCTGCCAACAGAGATAATGGGAACAGGAGAAACTCCTTTGCTGTCTTACAAGATACCCTAGAAACAGTTGCATCGGAAGAGGAAAAAGGGAACATGACTAATACTATAGATCTTACTAAAGATAGTGGAAGTAATAACCCTAGCCATGTAGGGAAAGAATATAATATGGCTGCCAACAGAGATAATGGGAACAGGAGAAACTCATTTGCTGTCTTACAAGATACCCCAGAAACAGTTGCATCGGAAGAGGAAAAAGGGAACATGACTAATACTATAGATCTTACTAAAGATAGAGGAAGTAATAACCCTAGCCAGGTAGGGAAAGAATCTAGTACATCAAAACAGACCAAACAGAATAATTCTAAAAAGAAAAATGGGGCCCACAATCCATCAAAATATCTCTTATAGATAAGAGAAATGACACACCTAAAGGCATTAATGACCAACAAAGGTACTGGTCATAATGGTAAAGGAACTACTCTAACTACTGATATTAATACCAAAGACAATCAAAAAAGTAAGGAGAAGAGTCAAGAACCCACCAACCCTCCTCCTAATAAGACTACTATATCTTCTACCTTACAATCCCCGGGATGGAGAGAAGTTGTTGCTATTGATAACAGTTCCAAGAACAAGAAAAAGAACTCCAAAAATCAAGATCCAAAACCTCTAGACCCACCCTTTGTGGAGTATGGAAAACATCTTATGGCACAGATCCGTAATAATGACAGATCTATTAATGCTGGAGGATCAAGAGAGCTGTGTAATACTGGAGTTAGTACACAGAGTCAAGGATTTCCATCTGGTTTTAGAAAAGAAGATGCTGGAGACAGTATGGAAGTTGAATCTTCTTCCATTGGGGTTGAAGAATCCAGATCTGGACTTCCTAGTGAAGTTGGATCTTAGCCTATTTTCCTCCTTTAAGGAGAATCCCTTTCCCCATACAGGTTTAATGAAGATCCTGGTTTGGAATTGTAGAGGTGCTAGCTCCAAGGATTTCCAGAGACACATCAAAGAACTCATCAAACAGTATAAGCCCGAATTTGTTGTACTCATTGAGACCAGAGTACAAGTGCAGAAGGCACTTAAGGTTATTTCTAAAATTGGTATGGGAAGATCCTTCCACACTGACGGACCTTTTCTATGCTATCAATCCTTACCGGCAGTGTACCGGGTCAAATTGTAGTGATAGAGTGATGAGTCAGGTGTCGATCCTCAGGGAAAACTTGGTAATTCACCGTGTGATTAAACACCAAGAAACTGTTATTATCTCAATCTAAGTCGCAATTTTATCATCCAACCAAACTCTAAACTAACAAAGCATAAAACTAAATGAGATATATATAAGTATATAAATATATATATAGATATATAGCAATACATATATATATATAGATATATAAGTATATATAGTACCAAAACAATATCTAAGGGAGGGAGATAGATATTATAATTATAGACTAGCCAAGAATATGTTATTGAATCCTTATATCTTTTAGTGAAATTGGATGTCTTTGGATCTTTATTTTAAGTTAAATCAATTATACTAAACGGTGCACTCCTAAACTAAACAATTCATTCTCACACGAGCATCCAAAATTGTCATATGTCCAATCATTTGTCCAAGGTCATCCTCAAGCATGGTCACTCCCGCTTTGTCATTCGGCCAATTTTAAGGTATGTCAATTAAACAAATGAATTAAACGTAATAATCTCTCGAGTGCATATTTCAATAAGAGTTTGTTTCTCCCGAAACAAATCTACCCCCGGTTTAGGAAATCGGATTCCGTTGTCACGTTTTCACTCGGCCAATTTTACCCTCCGGTCTTTCTATTAACGAGTTCATAACCTAACTACGAGGCGTCAATTCATAATTAGATTATGAATTCTTTCATATCAAGTAGCTAATTCAATACGAATATAGAAAGAGATTCATTATAACTGATTTTTATCCAATTTTAGTATAGTCATCATCCATTTCCCTAAAAAGATAATATTAATCCAATTTCATATCTTGGCTAGATACTAAGTTAGCCTAATATCATTATAAGTAAGATACTAATAATAACATAAATACATTAGAAAAGTTACCAGATTACAATCGAAGCTTGAGTTGTATCCTCCGAAATAGCAACTCCTTTACATCAATGAGCCTTGATACATCTTCTAAGCATTATAACGATACTTTATACTACAAAGCATTATTCCGGCAGAGTGCCGCTTTACACTTTTATTTAACTAAAAACAACAAAACGAAACTATATATAGATATAGAGAGAGATATATGCATTGGTACACTTCAAAATGGTTGCATTTGAGGTCTATTTATAGACCATATCACAAGGCCGGCGCGCGTGCCGACCACCACCGCGCGTGCGGCTACACAGTATATATTCCCTTGTCAGAGATTTGTGGGCCCAGTTTCAGAGATTTTTCTGCAATATTCGGCCTTCTCCGGCGCGTGCCGGTCATACAACATATCTGATGTTTGTAAAAACCTATCTCGAGCTGTAGACCTCAGATTGACATGATTTGATATTCGTTGGAAAGCTCTTTTGAAGGCCTACAACTTTCATCAAGGACTTTTTCTCTGAAAATGCCTCTAAGTTAGATCAAATGTCCGTTGAAGATGAATTACGGTAGAGACATTAAGACTGATTGATCTGCTCAAAGTTGTTAGATTTTGGCATAATCTTTTATCCCACAAAACTCATGATTTATACTTCAAAGTATGTCATATTTTGGGATCTTGGTAAACATCTGATCCTGCAACAAACTCAACGAAACACCAAACGTAAATCTGACAAAAAACTATCATTTTTATCGTTTTTATAACTTATGCATCTAATTATAACTAACTATGATTTTTATAAGTTTTTAATGCATTTATATGAAATTATACTAAAATATCATAAATATAATAATAAAAAGTCTTATAATTTGATCATATATTTTCATACATCACAACTCCCCACTTAGCTTTTGATCATCCTCGAGCAAAATAAGCGATAATATAATTCTTCTAGATTAAATTCCTAACTTAGTAACGTATGTCATCAACATTATAATTATATTAATTTCATCTATCTAAGATATTTTAGAAGATAAAAGTGTATATAACTTAATAAACTAGTTATAAAATATTATTTAAATGAAATTTTTCATGAATCACTTTATAAGTATAAATAAAATATTTAGAACAACTTTTAATCTCCAATCGTATGATTTATCGGAATCAATGACTAAGTCAAGTAGTTGGCAAATTGGCTTGTAACGCTCGTGCTCGGGGTAGTTGGCTAATCGAAAAAGGATAACAAAGGGAAATCAAAAGAGATAGAAGCAAGTCGTTTGCGTCTTACACCTTCATCTTCCGATCAAAAATTTCTCAATCAAGAATAACTCTCACGACTTTGTTTTCAATTTTTAACTTTAATAACTTCCAAAATATGGTTTTTTTTTTTTTTTTTTTAATATACTAATAAATAAGAACTTAAGAACATAGGCATTGCTTTATCAAGATTGATCGGAGTACTACTCTTTCGATCGAAAATCACGAATCCGGTTTCCTTAAACTCGTGATAATTCTTGATAGTTTTGATTCGACTTTTCTTTTCATCGATTTATAGCATATACCTTCATTCCCAAAGAATAGGACATTTCGTGATAATACCCTAATGGACTACTACTATCATCGTAGCGACTTTATCTCGATATTTTATTTTTGGGTTGTCGATCAAAAGCAGAAAAGATACCTATAATACTGTTGTTTTCTTTTTTTTTTTTTTTTTTTTTCCGAGAATAACCATATTTGATAATAAATTGCCTTCCGAATAACATTTATTTCAATCTCAAGATATACCAAATTTCGATGTCATCACCGCTATCCATAAATACATACTAAACTTGGGATTTTCAAAGAAATGTAGACCATTATTAAGTTAGGGTTGTAATTTCTAGTTAATAATAATGGCTATTTCGAGTGAGCTCTTGATCACTCTACAAGTGAGGTGGGGACAAAATTGGCAATTATGTTCGGAGTAGGCTTATTTGGCTCTGGTTTATCAAAGTTATGCCAAAAATCTCATCATTCCTAATCCGATTCCAATTTCATACTTTGTCTTGAAAAGAAAATTATTCTAAAATTTCATTATAATTATAAGTAACTTTTGTCTAATTTCATAAAAAAATATTTCATAATATTTATCAAGATATATATACTTAAAATCTTATTAAGAATCTAAAATAGACATAATTAATATAAGAATAATATATCAAGATTACTTTACTTAATTAAAAATTTATTCTATCCAAATATATCATTTTTATCAAATAATTATATATTATTGCTTATTAAACTAAGTGTATAAGTATTTGATGTATTAAATTCAATTTATTTACTAACCAATCTCTACTCCCACTTATGAATTGGCATCGTCTCGATGGCTAATGAGTAGTAAAAATTTGGATTAGAAAATAAAATGAATTCTATCATGGTTAGATTATTTTAGGTGTCAAATAGACAGCGTTTATATAATATAGAAGAAAAACATTTAAAAACATAATTTAAAAACATGCAAATATATTACAATACTAAAACACAACTTAAAACTACTAGGAATGTTAAACTAGAAAACCATAAATTAAGTTAAACTAATTTAAACTAATTTTTTTAACTAAGTTATTTTAATTTATTGTAACTTATACTAACGTACCGTACTACTTTTATTAATTTTTTATTCCTTCTTTTCTACCAACAAAGTTATCTAATTTTCACCACTTGACGATCCTCCCGAATATCGATCGGTAAAAGCCCAACACGAGGAATACGAGTGGAAAATATTCATCTGTCGCTTCTTTCCGAACCCTTGCCAAACGAACACATAACCTAGAAATCAACCATCCAAATGGTAAAGGATGATAATTCGGTCTTCTCCCGAACGCAAAACTCACAAATGATTTACGAATCGACTTCAATCTATAACAACTCCAAAGAGTAATCGATATAGAAGCATCAATTCATCATCACTAACTTCGAGAAATTAACAGCTTGGATAAACACGTGAATTGATGAATCGCTTCCACGCTCTAAGATGGGGAAGCAAAGCGATCGTAGAGACATTTTGATCAATATCATAATTGTAGAACAAGAGTGGACAAGCTTCCGAATATTTTGTAATAAAACCGTCAAGCAGATCCAATCTCCATTGGTACTCAAAATGACTGGGTGAAGTTTGGACCGTGGAATCAAGAAAATTTGATTTATGTTGGTGGAAGTGAAAGAAACGACAACTCCTCTCACAATAGACAGTTGTGTTAACGACACGATGATTAGCTTCCGACAAGATCTTGAATAGAATTCTCTTACCACGGTAACATTAATCCTACCTCTCGGCATACGACAAAAATAGTCCCACCCATCTAAATCCATCCTCGTAAACGCCCCAGCTTGTCAACCTTTCAAATTTAAACCTCTCTCAATCAACACCGGTGATTGATTGAAATTACTTATATAAGGGTTGTGAACCAAGCATACATAGGCTCGTAAGGGACTTGATGAAAAAATGTATTTGGAATGACAGAATTTGGTGTATGTGGAGGTGAATAACTGTTTACGGATGAACGATCGGACATTTTAAACTTTTTATAGCAAGAGAATTAAAGAAAGGAAGGGAATGAGCATTTTAGGAATGCTGCATCTGTTTCCTTTTATAGACAAAGCTTGGACTGAAATGGAAATATCCTGAGAAGATTCTGCAGCCTACTACACCGGCGCGTGCCGGACACCAACCGGCGCGTGCCGGTCAAATAGTGCTCAGTCAGAGATATTTCAATTTCTAGCTTGATCCTTTTATTTTCTGACAAATGATTCTGCAAATTTCTAAAACGTGGGGAAAAGATCTAAAAACATCCGAAAACTACGAAAAAAATACAGAATAACAATGTGCACTACCCCGAGAGTGCATCAAACGTTTAACGTACAAAACAAACATAACAAAAACTAAGTCAAACCAAAAAGTAGATAGTTAAATAACAAAGAAAAGAAATCACTCGTCCTCATCATAGTTAAGATCGATGTCATCAGTAGGGTCGTACTGAGATGATGATGATCCAAATGTAGATAGAAACGAAGTATAATCAGCTCTCTGCATCGCGTCGTATGAATACCATAATCGAATCTGCTTTGTGGATCCGATCTGAAGTTCGAAATGATGTCTCGCCTCATCGCCGACATAGAAATCGATCCTCAAGTCCAAATGAACCCAATCCTGCCACATCACATCTACTCTGAAGTCACTCCTCCCATGCCCAAAGATGTCCCTGGTGTACTGTAAACATACCACCCTCGCCCTATGGATGACGGCATATAGTCCTGATAAATAACAGTGGCGGAATCGGCGGAATCCAATCTGGCATAGTATACGGGTAAGGTGACTATAGGGTGTCTAGCGAGATATCTCAAAGAAATCTAGGATCAAACTCACTCATAGCATCTCGAAATCCTCTCTCGACCAACTCTAATGTCCTCATTTTAATGTCTATTCTCGCTTCACAAAGCTAAAGCTATATTAGCATCGAGTTCTAGCCTGAGCTTGAACTAAATGTCAAAACATAGCCTCAACTTGACTCTCTTGTGGTGATGTGACTGCTCTGGTGGTCTAGGTACTTGAGTGTGAATAGGAGGTGGAGGTTGTTGTTGCCGATGACGATTAGGATTATTGTAATTTATTACTCCAGTAGGTAAGGCTCTCGGGCTTAAGACCAATGGGAGGAATGTAGGAGACACGCTTCTATCCGAGGGTAAGAGGGGACTTCGCAAGCTCACACAAGGCGTAAATGAGACTAGGGAACGGGAGACGCCCCTCGATAACGAGTGCTTGCAAACTCACATGCCTTAGAAAAGATCAATTTCCCATTTATAGGAATATCATTAACCATGGCCCAAGCAATAACTACTTCCTCTCACCAAATGCACAAACATGCGTGGAAGGACATACATTATGGCCTAAGAACTGCTTTTATTGCCCGTATGTCCCTAATACAATTCCCATAAGCAAACCTATTTTCTATCCATTCAGCAGTGGGGTCAAAGGCTTGCTGGGCTTCATAAGCTTTGGTTTGTAGAGCCATAGGATGTTCTAAACCCCACACATTGTGATAATCCTCCTCTTCTGGTATATCAGTTAAGCCATAGAATACATTAATCATAGCGAGGTAAAAAGTAACATTAACACTTCTTAGAGGGATATAGGTCATCTCCTCAACCGTATCAGCATCATAAGTAGATAATACTGAATAAAACTCTGATACCATAGAAACGTTAATCTTATCTTTCCTATCCATAGCTACATCCAACCATCCTCTATCCTTGAAAATTTCTTTTACTTCTTTCCCAATCTTCGAAAAATCAATCCCTCGTTCTAACCAAACCTTACTTTTACTAAAGTACTCATCATGTGCCCGCTTAGCTTCTTCACTAGCGGTTTTCTCAAAGGTTAAACTTTTCTCTTTTTTGGTTAAAGGTCTAGTTTGAACTACCGGTACTACGATTGGTACTTCAGTCTTTTTCCTCTTAGGATTACTTCTAGATGATGAGGCCATCTACGATAGTGATATGACAAAACAACAACACAAACAAACAACACCAACAACAAGAACAAACAATTACTTAGGCTAAAAAATCAAAATAAATTCAAAATAAATTCAGAAAATTAACTAAAATTTGAAATATTTGAAATATATATATATTATTACCTTAAGAAGCTAGAATGAAAAGCTAGGTCGCTTGGAATTAATGGGGTCGCTGAATGAGAGAAAAGAGAGCCTTGAGCTTGCCAAGCTTCAACTTTTTCCAATGGGTATCTTCTTTTATGATTAAGTTGAAGAGAAGAAGAGAGATTAACACTTATGTGATGTTTGAGTGAAGAAAATTGATTGAAAATTTTTGATTTTTAAGAAGAAGAAAGGGAGAAGTCGGGCTGTTCTTCAATTTGAATTGAGGGTATGAGAAATGAGGAAAGGGGCGCATTTTTAGGTTTAAGTGTGTACACCGGCGTAGCGTGCGGTAGTGTACCAGCGCGTGCAGGTCACATGGCCCAAAAAAACGGAATTTTTATCATTTTTTGTGTAATAAGCTCTAATTATATCACATAAAAATCATTTGATGTTAATCCTATGATTTATGTTATATAATCTAAGTTTAATACGATTTTTCTATATAAAACTTAATAAAATATAAAAACTAATATAATATTGAAATCACATATTTTTTTATATAATATACCTACTTTACATGATAAAATAGGTTTATTATAAATTTTTCATAAAAATATTTTCTTTTTTTTAAGTTTAGAAAAATAACTTTAAAAATACTGAAATTTAATTAAAATTTGAAAAATTAAAACAACACACTTCGAAATTCTTAGGATTTTTGCTAACTCCCTCAATCTCGGATCCTCAAGATTGTTATCATAACGGTCCCTTAACCTTTCTCTATGCGCTTGAATTATCTCTTTGTATTCCTCGGGATTTTCGGATAACCACCTAATCGTTCCTTCTTAATAACATTCAAACACTCATCCTGGATATGGTTGTATTTCTTCCACACTTATCCAAAGATGTTCCATTTTTCCACAGATTCTACACTTCATTAAAAACCTTGCTCTTCTTTTATTGCACTCCTTGAATTTCCATTACAAAGTTCTCTTTCTCTGACTTGATTAATAATTCCTTATTTAATTTAGACACTAAGGCTTCTATCTTAAAGCGACATCCTTATTTAGACCTAATCTTAAAAGTAAAATAAAAACTTTTATTCTATCTATGAAAGGCATCCAGGTTCTTTTTACGCCTATCCGGTAAAAGACGAAACTACTTTAAAATGCATATTAAAAGGTAAATTAGAAAGATAGTACCCGTAATCGGTGAGTTTAAAATTCGCTTCTCAATTCGTTGGAGGGTCAATAAGTAATAATACTTCTTCTCGCTTTGAGGTATCCTTCACTTCCACGAACAATTTCACCTGTGTCCATTGGCTATAAAAGTTATTTTTCCATCGCTTAGTTCAACGACTCCTGGACTTATAGATTTTTGTTACGCCATATGGACTGTCCATCTAGATTTAAGCTTTCTGAAACAACTTCAAACGTGAATTATATAAAAGTACTCGATCACCTATATGGAACTCACGACTATAGATTTTCTTATCATGAAAAGCTTTCGTGCGTTCTTTGTAGATCGAGCATTTTCATAAGAATCAAGTCGAAATTCTTCTAGTTCTGTTAACTAAAGTAATCTATGATCACCGGCGACTTTAGATCAAAGTTTAGAAATTTAATAGCCCATAAAGCTCGGTGTTCTAATTCAACAGGGAGATGACAAGATTTTCCGAATACTAATTTATAAGGAGAACAGCCAATCGGTGTTTTAAAGGTCGCTCAGTATGCCCATAATGCATCATCAAGTCTTTACGCTTGCTTTTACGATTCGAGTCCACTGCCTTCTCCACGATTCTTTTAATTTCTCTATTAGACACCTCTGCACCGTCCACTAGTTTGTGGATGATAGGGTGTTCCAAGTTTATGAGTTACACCATATTTCTCAATTATCTTAGTAAATGGTCGGTTACAAAAATGTGAACCTCTATCACTAATGATAGCCCTCGGAATGCCATATCGTGTGAATATATTCTTTTAAGGAACCTTAGCACTACTCTGGTATCATTAGTAGGGAGAGCTTGACTTCTACCCATTTAGAAACATAATCAACCATTACTAGAATAAATCTTTTTCCAAAAGATATAGGAAAGGTCCCATGAAATCTATACCCCACACATCAAATAGTTCACATTCTAAAATCGGTTGCATAGGCATTTCATGTTTTTTCGATATATTTCCCCATTTTTGACATGATTCACAAGATTTTGCATATTTATATGCATCTCTATATAGTGTAGGCCAATAGAAACCACATTGTAAAACTTTGAAAGCGCTTTTCCATCCTCCATGATGACCTCCCGCCTCACGATCATGACAAAATGATAATACACTTAAAATTTCACTATCAGAATACATTTCCTAATTATTCCATCCCGAGCATCTTCGGAAAAGATCCGGTTTATCCCAATAATAAAACTTTAAGTCATAAAAGAACTTCTTTTACATTTGCCAAGTCCAATGAGGTGGGATGTACGTCATGTGTAATGTAGTTAACAATATCCCCAAACCATGGCGAATCTTCCTTTGATGGTATTCTAGTTTTTAATAATCGCATGGTTGAAGGAGTATCTATCTTAAACAGTTTCTCATCTGGAAACGAATCATGAATTTCTTTTCCTTCATCATTCTCCATCCTGCTTAGATGATCTCGCTACTACATTTTCACTTCCTTTTTATCCTTAATTTCAATATCGAATTCTCAAGTAATGTAAATCCATCTAAGAAGACGCGGTTTGGCATCTTTCTTACTTAAAAGATACTTCGAGTCGAATGGTCTGTGTAGATTATTACCTTAGAACCAACAATATATGATCGAAACTTATCTAAGGCAAATATTACGATATGATTCTTTCTCGATGAGTTGCATAATTAAGCCGAAATGCGTTTAATGTGTGAGAAGCATAGTAGATAGCTTTGAGAATTTTGTTATACCGTTGACCTAAAACAGCTCCTACTGGCTAAATCACTAGCATCACACATAATTTCAAACGGCAAATCCCAATCGGTGCTACTAATCTTCAGTGCAATAGTTAATTTCGCTTTTAGGGTCTTAAAGGCTTCCATACATTTATCATCAAAGTTAAAAGGTACTTCTTTTCTAGCAAATGACTCGTGGGTTTTGCTATTTTTGAGAAATCTGCAATAAACCTTCTATAAAATCCTGCATGTCCAAGAAATCCTCTTAACGTTTTCAAATTAATTGGTGGAGGTAATTTTTCAATTACTTGACTTTAGCTTTATCAACTTCAATTCCTTCCTCGGAGATTCTATGACCTAGTACAATTCCTTCGAGATACCATCAAATGACATTTTTCCCGCTTTAGAACCAAGTTGGTATCTTCACAAATACAGTAAAACGCTTTAAAGTGTGATAAGCATTTATCAAAAGAATCTCCATAAACACTAAAGTCATCCATAAAAATTTCTAAGAATTTCTCAACCATATCGTAAAAATATTCCCATCATACATCGCGGAAATGTAGCAGGTGCATTACACAAACCAAACGGCATTCTTTTATAAGCAAAAGTTCCATAGGGACAAGTGAAAGTAGTTTTTCTCTATCTCCTGCCGCAATGAATATCTCAAATAACCTTGAATAACCATCTAAAAGCAAGAATACTTATGTCCACTCAATCTTTCCAACATCCATGATGAATGGAAGTGGATGATGATCCTTTTAGTATGATCATTCAGTTTCCGAAAGTCAATACACATTCGATATCCTGTAATTTCCCTTGTCGGAATCCATTCATTTTTATCATTTTCTTTTACCGTGAAACCTCCTTTCTTTGGAACTACTTGAGTCGGACTTACCCATTCACTATCTGATATGGGAAAGATTATTCCCATTTCTAATAGCTTAATGACCTCTTTCTTAACGATTGTTTGCAAATTTGGGTTGAGGCGGCGTTGTGGCTGAATACAAGGTTTAGCTTCTTCATTCAAAATAATCTTGTGAACACAAATTTCAGGGCTAATTCCTTTGATATCTGCCACTGTCCATCCAAAAGCTTTCTTATGTTGTCTTAACATTCTTAATAATTGATCCTCTTGTTCTTTTGTTAAAGTTGATGAAATGATAATAGGTAACAGATTATCATTTTTAAGAAAAGCATATTTCAAATTCGAAGGAAGTGGTTTCAACTCCAGATTCCTTGGTGGATCTTCTACTGATGGTTTTAAAACTGGTCCTTCCATTTCCAATTTCAAATTTTGATGCCATGGATGTTTAACAAACCCTCCTTTATCTAAATAAAGGATTACTTCTTTCATTTCAGTATCATCTTCATCTTCTTTATAGATAGAAAATGCCAAACATTCTCCTAATTTATTTTCCTAATCTTTAGATTTGGCATCCCAGATAGTAGAATATTCATCTATAAAAGAACATGATTCTGGTTCTTTATATGGATGGTTTATAGCTTTGAAGATATTGAATGAAACTTTATCCTCATTAACTCTCGAGATTAGTTCACCTTTTGAACATCTATCAAAGTCCTTCCTGTAGCTAGAAATGGTCGACCTAGAATAATTGGCGCTGAATATCCTTCTTCCATTTCCATTATTACAAAGTCTCTTCGGAAGTAAAATTTATCAATTTTAACCAACACGTCCTCGATTATTCCCTTTAGGATGTTTAATTGATCTATCCGCCATTTGAAGGGTCATTTCAAAGTTTAAGTAAACTCTCCTATTCCTAGTTTCTTATAATCCTCATAAGACATGAGATTGATACTTGCTCCTAGATCACACAATACTTTCTTAAACAGAAATCCTCCAATTTCACATGGTATAGTGAAACTACCAGGATCTTTAAGTTTAGGAGGTAGTCGATCTTTGTCAAGTATTGCGAACATTCTTCATTAAGGCATATATTCTCATATTCTTCTAATCGCTTTTTATTAGATAGGATATCTTTAAGAAACTTTCCATAGGCAGGCATGTTGACTAAAGCTTCTATAACAGGGATATTGACATGAATATGACGAAAAGTGTCAAGAAACGAGCATATTTCTTATCGCTTTTATCTTTTTCATTTGATCTTTCGTGGATAAGGCAAAGATTCTAAATCTATAACCTTTGGTTCTCAAGTCATTTTCTCTTTTCCTTTTTCCTTGAACCTTTGAGTATTACTTGATCGCCAAGTTTCATTATCTTGAGATTTTTCCTTTAAAACATCCCTCAGTATCAACTTTATCCTTATCGATTTACTTTTAAATCTTCCTGCTTTTCCCTTGATTTCCTCTCGACATGTTCCTTAAATAAGGTTCTCGTGTCCTTATCCATAGGATCTTTCAGAATTCTAGGGACTTTACCCATTTTTCGCCTTCAATTTGAGTTCAACCTTATTCTGCTTTTAAGAATTCTTCGATAATTTCTTCCTCTTCATCAAGAAATTCAAGTTCGTCCTTTTCCTTTACGATATTACCATTCAAATCTTTTTCTACCTCATTGTTTCCTGCGTTTTTCGCTTCTAGTATCTTCACAATATTTCCTACTTCTCGTAATCACAGACTTTTACCTCTCTCGGGTTTCTTTCAAGATTACTTGGTAATCCTCCTGAGGTCTACTTGTTGTTACGTTCTCCTTCTCTACTCAAATGATCTTCCATATTCCTAACGATGCTTCTATAGTTCTCATTCTCGTATCATGTCCACCCATAGACGTTTTCAACATAGTCATATCCTTAGAGACCGAACCTATAGAAGTTATCATAGTTTCTATATTCTCGAGCTTGAGTAGATACTACACACCCATCATTTTTCCATTAATTTATCCCATTTATCAACTCCTTCAGGTTGGGTTGAACTTTGGATGACTGGTATAGTTTGAGTAGTATGTTGTGGATAAGATTTAGAGTAACGATTGTAGGTTCCGATTTGATGTATTTTCTTGATGAACTTGATTACTATATGGATTCTTATCTTTGAATCGGATATGGCGGTTGTCCCGGCTTATTAGGGTTTTCGGACCATCTAAAAGTTGGGTGCTCTCTTCAATAGCATTAAAGGAGTTTGAATACGCGTTGTTCAAATTCCTATCTTTGTTGTAAAAACTCACCTCTTCCCTTGAGTATCCTTCCTGTTCTTCATCCCTAATGACACATTATCATGATTTGAGTAGTCATTTGGTATGATAGTTTCTGATTTTACTGATCCTACTAGCCTCAGTGAGGGTCATCAAACTTCCTACCCAAATTCTCCAAGTGTGCTAGAACTTCCATATTCGATGTGCATTCTCCTGCAAATGCTACTTTCCCGGTGCTAGAACCGGTTTCCCACATTCTGTTATTTTTGGAAATCTTTTACATAGCATCGTAAACTATTTGAGCTTCACTCATCATTAATGAACCACCACATGCATGATCTACATCTCACACGTGAATCTTTCCTTAATTTACGACGTAAAAGTTGGATTTGCATTTCTAAGGAATAACCATGATCGGGACAAGATCTTAGCAACTTTTAAATCTCTCCCACGCATTCCCAAGCGCTTTCTTGAGATCCTTGTCTAAAGTTGGCAATTTCGACTTTTAATTCCAAATTTCTACCCGGAGTAAAATATCGCTTCAAAACTCGGTTTGAATCTCCTCCCAACTAGTCAATGAATGATGTGGGAGTGACATAAACCAATCTCGTGCTCTTCCTTTTAAAGAAAAAGGAAACATAGACATCCTTGTTAATTCACGATGAGCACCTTGACTTTTGGCTGTATTGCACAATTCTTCGAAAAGATAGAGGTGATGATGTGGATCCTCATCATCCTCTCCTAGAAATTGGGCTCTTTAGCGTCAATTAGGCCAAAAGATGAGATTTTATTTCAAAATTATTTGCTCCTTCATTGGGTAAACGAATGGATTATTAGTCCGGTTTATTCTTAAGGTCCGATCACAAATAGGTCTCGGATTTGGTGGGTTATTATTACGATTGTTCCGGTTCCGATTTTGATTATTTCTATTCTCGTTTATTTGGTATTGGTAGATCTGATTAAGATTTTGGCCATGCCTCGAGCATGATCTAGCCCTTGTTCAGTGTTTCATCAACTGCTTTCGACCATTTTCGTATTTTGATTTGATGATGATTCTCCGTCAGGATTTCCCACGACAGTATGACCTTGTTTCCTTTCTCGCTCTTAGCGCGCTTTCGTAAGTATCTATGTCAGGCTTATAAGGAAGAAGTGGGGCCTTACTCTTTCTGGTCATCAACTAACGAAACCGAAAATAGTTGAAATCGATAAAAGTAAAGATTGGTAACTTACTTATTAGGTAAGTACCAACGAAAAAGAAAATAGAAATGGGGTAAGAAAAGTGTTGACTTATCCTCGAGACTTTTGAGTTAATATAAGTAGAAATCATTCGAACACAATGAATTAGCGTCGTTCCCCGGCAACGGCGCCATTAGGCTGACGGACCTTTTCTATGCTATCAATCCTTACCGGCGATGTACCGGGTCAAATTGTAGTGATAGAGTGATGAGTCGTGTCGATCCTCGGGGAAAACTTGGTAATTCACCGTGTGATTAAACACCAAGAAACCATATTATCTCAATCTAAGTCGCAATTTTATCATCCAACCAAACTCTAAAACTAACAAAGCATAAAACTAAACAGATATATATAAGTATATAAATATATATATAGATATATAGCAATACATATATATATATAGATATAAGTATATATAGGTACCAAAACAATATCTAAGGAGGGAGATAGATATTATAATTATAGACTAGCCAAGAATATGTTATTGAATCCTTATATCTTTTAGTGAAATTGGATGTCTTTGGATCTTTATTTTAAGTTAAATCAATTATACTGAAACGGTGCACTCCTAAACTAAACAATTCATTCTCACACGAGCATCCGAAATTGTCATATGTCCAATCATTTGTCCAAGGTCATCCTCGAAGCATGGGTCACTCCCGTTTTGTCATTCGGCCAATTTTAAGGTATGTCAATTAAACAAATGAATTAAACGTAATAATCTCTCGAGTGCATATTTCAATAAGAGTTTGTTTCTCCCGAAACAAATCTACCCCAGGTTTAGAAATCGGATTCCGTTGTCACGTTTTCACTCGCCAATTTTACCCTCCGGTCTTTCTATTAACGAGTTCATAACCTAACTACGAGGCGTCAATTCATAATTAGATTATGAATTCTTTCATATCAAGTAGCTAATTCAATACGAAATATAGAAAGAGATTCATTATAAGCGATTTTTATCCAATTTTAGTATAGTCATCATCCATTTCCCTAAAAGATAATATTAATCCAATTTCATATCTTGGCTAGATACTAAGTTAGCCTAATATCATTATAAGTAAGATACTAATAATAACATAAATACATTAGAAAAGTTACAGATTACAATCGAAGCTTGAGAGTTGTATCCTCCGAAATAGCAACTCCTTTACATCAATGAGCCTTGATACATCTTCTAAGCATTATAACGATACTTTATACTACAAAGATTATTCCGCAGAGTGCCGTTCTGACTTTTATTTAACTAAAAACAACAAAACGAAACTATATATAGATATAGAAGAGAGATATATGCATTGGTACACTTCAAAATGGTTGCATTTGAGGTCTATTTATAGACCATATCACAAGGCAGGCGCGTGCGGACCACCACCGGCGCAGCGTGCCGCTACACGATATATATTCCCTTGTCGAGATTTGTGGGCCCGGTTTGAGAGATTTTTACGCAATATTCGGCCTTCTCCGGCTGCGTGCGGTCATACAACATATCTGATGTTTGTAAAAACCTATCTCGAGCTGTAGACCTCAGATTGACATGATTTGATATTCGTTGGAAAGCTCTTTTGAAGGCCTACAACTTTCATCAAGGACTTTTTCTCTGAAAATGCCTCTAAGTTAGATCAAATGTCCGTTGAAGATGAATTACGGTAGAGACATTAAGTACAGTTGATCTGTTCAAAGTTGTTAGATTTTGGCATAATCTTTTATCCCACAAAAACTCATGATTTATACTTCAAAGTATGTCATATTTTGGGATCTTGGTAAACATCTGATCCTGCAACAAACTCAACGAAACACCAAACGTAAATCTGACAAAAAACTATCATTTTTATCGTTTTTATAACTTATGCATCTAATTATAACTAACTATGATTTTTATAAGTTTTTAATGCATTTATATGGAATTATACTAAAATATCATAAATATAATAATAAAAAGTCTTATAATTTGATCATATATTTTTCATACATCACACACTGAACTTGTTGGGATGTCAGTGGTATATGGGTTTTATGGAATTATGACTTGGTGAATTTACACCTCTATGATTCATCAGCTCACTCCATTCATTCCATTGTTTCTGAGAAGAATCAAAAAGATTGGGTCCTCTCTGCTGTTTATGCAAGACATGATCCCATGAAGAAAGCTGAATTATGGAACAACCTCAATGAGATGAGAACCATTATGGATATCCCTTGGCTTGTTGCAGGGGATTTCAATGAAGTTGCTTCATCCTCTGAAAAGATGGGAGGTAGAACCCCCTCAGCTACAAGAATATCCAACTTTAATAACAATATGGACAGAAGTGGGCTTCTGGATATGGGGTTCAATGGACCTTCCTTCACTTGGAGCAATCATATAGATGGTTTCTCTCACATCCAACAAAGAATTGACAGATGCATTGCCAATGCTGATTGGAGACTCATCTTCAACAATTCAGAGGTCACCCACCTACCAAAGGTTTATTCTGATCACCATCCCCTCTTGTTAAATAATATACCTATTGTTGCTTCTTCTGGCTATAGACCCATTAAGTTTGAATATATATGGGCTAATCATGATGGCTGCAGAGATTTAGTTAAATCTGCTTGGGATGGAGAGGCTATTAGTTCTGCTAAAGCTCTTCAAACTACTAGGGAGAATCTTCTTATCTGGAATAAAAAGGTTTTTGGTGATATCTTTTATAAAAAGAAAATCTTATTGGCTAGGCTAAATGGGATACAAAAAGCTCTTTCTTTAAAGATGAACCCCTTTCTTATTAAGCTCCAAAAGGAGTTGACCATAGCTTACAATGATATCTTGAAGCAAGAGGAAATTCTCTGGTTTAAAAAATCTAGGGTTAACTGACTACAATTCGGAGACCTTAATACTAAATTCTTCCATTTAACTATTGTTGTGAGAAGAAAAAAGAACATGATAAGCACCATCCAGGATAGTAATGGTCAATGGACTGATGATCATGATAAGGTGAAGGAAGTTGTTACTAGTTATTGTAGTGACCTTCTTAGTTTGAAGGTCAATACTTCCTCATTGTCTATCCCAAGGGGCCAATCTTTAAGTGAGACCCAAAAGGCCTCTCTTATGTCTGAGATTACTTTGGATGAAGTGATGGAAGCTACCTTCACTTCCAAGCCTTATAAAAGCCCTGGACAAGATGGTTTTCAGGGTTGCTTGTATCAAAAGTTCTGGGAACAAGTTGGTAGAGTTATACATTGGGATTTCCAACTTTGGTTTAGAGGGAGCAAGATAGATAAGAAAGTTAATAAGACCTATATAGCCCTGATCCCCAAAGTAGATAATCCAACTAAGGTGCAGCAATTCAGACCTATATCTCTATGTAACATGGTTTACAAGATTTACACCAAAATCTTGGCTAAATGGATGAAATCCTATTTGTCTGATCTGGTTAGCCCAATTCAATGTGGATTCATACCTAATGGACATGCTAGGGATAACATCTTGATTTCCCAAGAGATTCTTCACAAGATTTGGAAATCTAAGAGTAAAAAGGGATACTTTGTCATGAAGCTAGACATGGAGAAAGCTTATGATAAGGTAAACAGGGATATTCTTAGATTCATGATGAAGTACTTTAATTTCCCTGATAAGTTTATAGAAACAATAATGGACTGTGTTATGTCTCCCACCTTCTCAGTTTTATGGAATGGGGCTCCTCTTTCTCCTTTTCAAAGTAATAGGGGGTTGAGACAAGGAGACCCTATGTCACCTTATCTCTTTGCTTTATATATTGAATACCTGTCTATTACTCTTGATAGAGGGGCCTCTGAAAACCTGTGGTGGGCCTTTCCTATTATTAAGGGAGGTACCAAAATCTCCCATTTAATGTTTGCAGATGATATCCTGGTCTTTGCCAAGGCCAACACCAAAGGTGTGAAGAATTTGATGAAGACAATCCACTGCTTCTGTAATGTTTCTGGCCACACCTTCAATTTGGAAAAATCTAAGCTCTCTTTCAATGAAAACATGGACAGGGGGGTTGCCAGAATGCTTGTGAGGATCACTGGCATGACCAAAACCAATGATCTAGGGATGTATCTGGGGGTTCCTCTAATTACTGAAAGACCTAGTAGTAGAAGCTACAACTTTCTTAGTGAGAAGGTTCAAAAAATACTTTCAGGATGGAAAGAGCTTCATTTGAACAAAGCTGGAAGATTAACCCTGATCCAGTCTGTTACTTCTTCCTTGATTACTTATACCATGCAAACTTCCTGGCTTCCTCAAAAACATGTGAGACTCTTGATAGGCTTAATAGAAATTTTTATGGGGTAGTGAGGGACATATCGATTGGTTGAAAGGTTTGAAAGAGAACGTTGTTTTGGGGGGGATGATACCTGGCGGGACCGGATTCAAAGGATTCGTGGATCCATCTTCTAAATTGGGAAACCATTTCCAAACCTAGAGCCCTTGAAGGTCTGGGAATAAAGAGAACTAGGGACAATAATTGTGTTATCCTTGCTAAAATCGGTTCTGACTTGGTTAGAAAATCTAATTCTCTTTGGGCTAATATTTTGAATAGTTTTTATCTCAAAAAAAAACTGATATGTTTGAAGTTGAAATTAAAGCTCTTGATTCCCCCTCTTGGAAAGGTGTTATTAGAGCTTTGAAATGATTAAAGACAGGTATGGCTAGAGGATTGGCTCAAGTAATGATGTTTCCATATGGTTTGACAATTGGATAAGAAAAGGTACTCTTGATGAATATCTTCAAGGTAACATTTGTCTTGTTGATTTAAATAAAAAAGTCAGTGATATTATTGTTGATGGTTTATGGGATTTCTCTAACATATCTACACAAATACCGGATAGATATGTTAAGGAAATTCAAGGGAAACCTATTTGCAAATATTCTAATCTTTCTGATTGCAGGATATGGATGGGGCACTCCTCTGGAGTTTATACCACTAAATCTGGATATCGGTATCTGATAGACAGGGACAATGAAGATGATGCACATGATCAAAGTTGGATTAATCTCTGGAGGACTAAAGCTCCTCATAAGATTAAATTCTTTGCTTACTTGGCTAGTCATGATAGGGTGCTCACTAAAACTGCTAGACTTAGGAGGAAGATGGCTAATGAAGATGTTTGTGAGAGATGCAATAGGCATTCTGAGAACCTTAATCACCTCTTAAGAGAATATCCTTATGCTAAAAATATATGGTCTTCTAATGATTGCCTGAGAACCTATGATAGGCCTCAACTTTCTTGTAGGGATTGGCCAGTGCAAAATATAAGAGACAGGAGAATTATTAAAACTGGATTTTATCATAAACCTTGTAACACTCTCTTCTTATTCACCCTGTGGCAGATTTGGAAGGACAGAATGCCTTTGTTTTTTTTATAGAAAAAGGATATCCAATTGGGAATCCATTAAAGTTATCTTACATGAGGCTAATGAGTATGTTTATACTTGTTGTGCTAACTCTCTTCTGTCTGTTGTGAAGGAAATTCAAAGGATTGGTAAGCAATCACCACCAGAGGGCTGGATGAAGGTTAATACTGATGCTAGTGTGTTAGATGTTGATGCTGAGGGAAAAGGGGACATTGCAATTAGTAAGGTTTTCAGAGACTCTAATGGAAGATGGATCAAAGGCTTTATTGGAGCTATGGGAAAGAATACCGTGTTTATTGGGGAACTAATGGCAATTAGAGAAGCAATGATGCTGGTCAAAGAATTCTGCGTGTCAGCTCTGTGGGTTGAATCAGATTCCCTAGTCATTGTTGTGATGACCATGAACAATAGAAGCATGAATGAAGAGAGCCTCCCCATTATTGAAGATATTTATGGCATAAGAGTGATGGATGGCGAGTCTTGATCACCTACAAACATAGAGAGGCCAACAGAGTCTGCAGATTGTCTTGCTAGACTTGGACATCATGGAAATAAGCGGTGTTTCTATTGTGGATTCTCCTCTTAATGAAGTGATCACCATTTTGAGTGAAGACATGAGGGAGTCTAGCTCCCAAGAGATTAGTTCATTGTTGTTTCTTTTTCGTTGTAGGGTTTCCCTCCCCCGGTTTTGACCTCTTCGTAACAAAAAAAAAAAAAAATATATATATATATATATATATATATATATATATATATATATATATATATATATATATTGCCTAGTACTTTTTGTTTCTCTTCTCTTCTACATTGGGGCGATTGGCATTATAATTTGTAGTATTTTTGGCTTTGTGTGAATCTCATATTCTTCTATTCCAAAACCCTCTTTCCTTTCAAGAATTATATGTTGACATAAAATTTTCATATATAACCCCACAAGAAATCATCTGTCATAAATTATTCTTTTCTTGATGTTTATGATCCCAAAGAATATTGACACAGTTACATCTTTTTATTGCTAACCTTTTGAGTACTGCGATCCGTAAAGAAATATATTTCTCCTTCAATTTTTTTAATCCAAAGGATCATGTATGCATTCCCAAAATCTTAAAACCAAAAACTGCACCAACTCTTGGAGGGCTGACCCCCCAAAATTGCAAACTCCTGTCTGTAGCTGCCTGATGATCAACTGTATATAGATAAAAGATGTGAGTTGGGGAGGAAAACTTCATTTCTCCAAAACCAATACGAGCCAACAGCTGACTGAAACAGATACTTCCATCCTCATACCTCTCTTCATGTTCAAAAGAAGTCATGCCGAAGAGTCCTGCTCTTCTCAAAAGGATGGCCAGCAGTCATTAGGCCAATAACTTCTCCATACCCTGCTCATCATCATCCTCATCCATACACAATGATACTTTCAGGATGCAGAGCTTGCAAAAATAGGGCAGAGAGATCAATCAACCAAACAAACAGGGTTGTATATCTAACAGTGTATGGATCCTCATCCTCTGCTGTCAAACTATGGAATGATGTGATAAGGTGAATAGTACAAAACGACGTCCTTTTGAACCAACAGTGAAAAGAAGATCGTTTTGGTGTTATATAAAGACTATAATATGCAGAGGCCAACAATGTGTAGTATAAAGATCCTGCTTTTGGAACCCAAGCTTAAATTTGTTCAATAAGTGAGCCGTGAACATGATATTACAGACACAATGGGAAACTCCAAATCAATATTTAGACGTTTTAGAGTCACTTCACCCTTTAAACTTCACTGTATCCTGCAAATTTCTCGCTTTCCACTTTAAATCTCACAGTTTTCTCCCACTTCCAATACAAATTTCTTCTAGTATTTCTCTTCTTAATGAAGAACCAAGCGATTTACAGCAGTTAAGAAAAACATGTTTAAACAACAAATTATAGCAGCAGAAGATAAAATATTTTCAATAGCTGATTTGAAAGATAAAAAGAAACAGAGTGATGGTCGTTATTTTTTAAATAATTTCATAAATCAAAGCAACACAAAACAAAGTACCAACGGAAGATTAAACATCTGAGAATAACATAAAATCCATAACTCTGCGATTAACATAGAATTGCTAAATGAGAATATTTAGCAAATTGATTACACCTAAACAAAAAAAGAAATTCAAGAACAATAATACTACTACATCACTTAGCAGAGCCTTTCAACCACAACATACATTGAACAGAAAAAAAACACTTAATTAGCCGCCGAAACCGTAGAGAGTACGGCCCTGCCTCTTCAATGCGTATACTACGTCCATCGCAGTCACGGTCTTGCGACGAGCATGCTCTGTATAAGTCACTGCGTCACGAATGACGTTCTCAAGGAAGATCTTAAGAACGCCACGAGTCTCCTCGTAGATGAGCCCACTGATGCGCTTCACTCCTCCACGGCGAGCCAGACGTCGAATCGCCGGCTTGGTGATTCCCTGGATGTTGTCTCTCAGAACTTTGCGATGCCTCTTTGCTCCGCCCTTTCCTAAACCTTTGCCTCCCTTTCCACGTCCTGACATTTTTCTCTTCTTTGAAATTAGAGATTTAGATTGAATTTCCAAGAACTAAGATTGTGCAGATGTGTGATGTGAAGAGGGGTCAGCCGCTCCACCGGTTTATATAGTACAAGGACCGGAATGAGTAAAGAATGAGGAACGTCGGATAAGTAAAACATAATCGACGGTGGATGATTGCGATCCTTGTTAGAAAGTTTGGAGCATTCTGGGACGTAGATTTGAATTGAATCAACGGTTACCGGTTAGTGTTTGGATATGCGCGGATTCTCATTTTTCGTGTTTTGAAGAACCGCGAAAATAAGTATTTTCGCTGTTGAATTCAAATTTCGGGAAAAATGAAATTGAAATTCCAACTGCGCCAAAACCCTTTCAAAAAGAAATTTATATCGGCAAAGTAGACTTTTGTTTTTTCTTTTTTGACAGGGCAAAGTAGACATTTTAATAATCCAACCAATTATATTTCTTTGCTTTATGGGTTTCTTTTATATGCATAACTCTATTAATAATACTAATTCTGCTAAAAAAAAACAATAATATTAATTCATAATGTATTAAAATCCCCTTCAAAAAAAGGTATTAAAACCAAATTTTAGAATTTATTCATCGTTAATTTTTTTTGTAATGATCAACTTTTTAATTGATCCGTTAAAAAAAATTGATATATATCAGCATGTGTCAACCTATGATGCACCGACACTTCAATCTAGTCACCGTGCTCCGTACGCCATGTCCGACACAAAACATGACACGACACGTTCCGACACGTTCCACCAAAATTTTGAATTTTGTTCATCGTTAATTTTTTTGTAATGATCAACTTTAATAATATTTTTAATGGTTCCGTTAAAAAAAATTTGATATGTATCAACACGTGTCAACTTATGATGCACCGACACTTCAATCTGGTCGACGCGCATCGTGTCCGACACGACACGCTCCGACATCATGTCCGACACGTGTCGGATGATTAAATTAATATTATTTAAAATTTAAATATCCGACCTGCTTCCGACACATTGTCGACACTCCCCGACACGGCACCAACATTTCCCAACACTCCTGAACCCAATTTTTTAAAAAAAAAAATTCAAGTTTTCTTCAATGGAAACATTATTATACACGATTTTCATTTCTATAATAATTAAATAAATAATATGCCGTATCAAATTTATATGTTTTTTGTTGATAACAATCATTTTTACAATTTGTAATATTTTGAAGGTCAATACAAATTTTTTTGCCACCGTATAAAAGTCGAATATCTATTCTAGATATTCATAGAGTTTATGTAATACCAATCATATTTTGTCTAGTTTTTTCAGATGTTTACGAATATTTTTTTTGATAAATTGAATTTTATTTACATTATATATATATATATATATATATATATATATATATATACACATACAATGTTTCGGCAACGTGTCGTGTCCTTAAATTTTGGAATTAGCCGTATCGTCGTGTCCGTGTCGTGTCGTGCGACGTGTCCGTGTCTATGCAACATAGGTGTCAACTTTATTTTTCAATTTTGATTAATTTTATAAAGAATCGCTGGGGCCCGAGGGTATGCATGTCATTTTTCTGTAGAAATTCTGGAGCATCGTCGGGGAAGATGTTTAAGAAGTGGTGTTGGATGTGTTGAACAACGGTGCGTCTCTTGGAGCGTTAAATGAAACTTATATCTCGCTGATTCCAAATGTTGCTACCCCCACGGTCATGACAGAGTTCCGACCGATCGGTCCGTTTAACTTGATCTATAAACTTATCTCTCGTGTGATAATAAACCGTCTGAAAGGGGTGATTGGTGACGTGATCTCGGAGAATCAAAGCGCGTTCGTGTCGGGTCGCCTTATCACGGACAATGCAATTATTGCTTTTGAAACTTTCCACTCCTTGCAGGCATGGGAGCAGGGGTGTGACAATCATGCGGCTTTGAAGCTGGATATGGCTAAGGCCTTCGACCGGGTGGAGTGGCAATATCTCTGGAGGGTCGTGGAGCGCATGAGGTTTCCTTTATCCTTTATTGATGTGGTAAGACGATGTGTAACGACAGTGTCCTACCAGGTGTTGATTAATGGGAAACCCAGCAGTAGAATAGTGCCGACTAGAGGGATTCGGTAAGGAGATCCGTTGTCATCATTCCTCTTCATCATTTGTGTTGAGGGTTTCACGGCTCTGCTTAATGACTATGTGTCATGGGGGGCCTTGTGAGGTATTTGCTTTGGCAAAGAGGCGGAGGTATCTATTACTCATTTACTTTTTGCTGATGATTGCATGGTCTTCTTCGAGCTTTTAAATAGAGCGGCGGAGACGTTAGTCGAGTTGTTTGACGGGTATGGGGCACTCTCGGGCCAAGCAATTGATTTCCATAAATATAGTCTTTACTTCTCAAATGGAGTATTGGAGGAGGATCGAGAGATGTTATCGGATCTGCTACAGATTCCTTTAGGGGATGGCTCGGTTAAGTATTTGGGGCTTCCATACATGATAAGGAGGAATAAGCGCCATGTGTTTTCATTTTTTAGAGATTGAATCAGCAAGAAGGTGGTTGGCTGGAAAGATAAACTGCTCTTGCCAGCAGGGAAGAAGGAGTTCATTAAATTGTCTTTACAGGCAATACCCACATACATTATACAATGCTTCAAGGTGCCCACCGCCCTAATCCGAGAGCTTGAGAAAGAAATTAGAGGCCTCTTTTAGGCGATAGTGAGAATAAGAGCAAGGTACATTGGAAGAATTGGGAGGCCTGTTGTCTGCCGAAGAATTTGAGGGGTTTGGGTTTCCGGGACTTGGAGTGTTTTAATTTGGCCTTATTGGCAAAACAATCGTGGAGAATTTTGAGCAATCCAGGCTCATTGACGGTACATGTATTGCATGTGAAATACTTTGAGGATGACACAATTCTCGTGGCTGGGTTGGGGGCTAGACCGACTTATTTATGGCGCTGTATCTTAGAGGGACGGGATCTTATGCTCAATAAGATGAGATAGAAAGTGGGAGTTTAAGAGTCGGTGTATGTCTTTCATGACGCCTGGACCGCTAGACAACCTTCTTTTCACATTCCTTTTGCAGTGCACGAGATTCCAGCGGATTCTACGGTTTCAAATCCCTTTACTCCTGGCTCTAGAGTGTGGGACACGCAGCGGGTGAGACAATTATTTATACCTTGGAAATCTGATGCTATATTGGAAACCACTATGGCCCTTTAAGAGCACCCGGATCGACGGATTTGACACTATGATCTCAGGGGAGTCTATACTGTTCGGTCAGGGTATTACTTAGCTTTATCTCTCTACAGGCCATCGTCTGTGGCAGGCCCGTCTACGTTGGGAAGAGGGAATAAGATTTGGAAAAGCTGTTGGCAACTTCCTGTTCAGCCACGTATTCAACATTTTTATGGCGATGCTTTCAGGACTGTCTTACTATTGGCCAAGGTTTACAGAAGCGGAACATGGGCGATGGTATCTGCTTGGCATGTGGGGAGACTCTCGAAACAATGAGGCATGTGATTTTCGAGTGCGAGATGGCAAACAGAGTTTGGGGGGTGTCGCCATTTTATGGGACCTTACAACATCTTCACTCTGCCTCCTTTACGGAGTTCTTCATGATACTGATTGAGAAACAAGGTGTTCAGGATGTGGTATGGTTCGTGTGGCTTATGTGGGGATCTGGAAGGCGTATTGTTTTTGCAGTGTTTGATGATCAGGCAGTCTATGTCTCTGCGGTATGTATGCGCTCTCTGGCTGCTTCGGCTGAATATATGGAGGCCATAAAGAGCTTTCGGGTACAGGCTTCGGATCTTCACCTCCCAGATCGATGGGCGAAGCCTTTGGCAGATGTGGTGAAAATTAATATGGATACATCAGTCACTGAGGCAGATGCGGGTATAGGGATTATTTTTCGTGACTCGAATGGATTAGTCCTTCACTCCTTTGCATATCGCTTCGATCCAGGCGATCCGGTGGAGTATATGGAGCTTAAGGTTGTTTCATTGGCCTTGGAGGAGGCGGAGCGCTTAGGGATTCAGAAGCTTGCGGTAGAGAGTGATTGATTGACGTGTATTTTGCGACTTCGACAGCCAGGAGTAGACCTCACAGCTCAGAGCTATTTAGTTCAGGATTGTTTGGCTCAGATGTCTAGTTTTATTTTTGTTTCCTTTTCCTTTGTTCGACGTGTGGGGAATATCCCTATGCATTTTTTAGAAAGACACGGCTTGTCTGTTACTACCCGGACCCTTTGGGTTCTTCGTCCCCGGGTGACGTTTTAGCCGCTTGTTTGGCAGATATTGCTTAATAAAATCTTTTGTTTCTTCAAAAAAAATTATCATTAGTTTATAATATGATTTTTGTTATAATATTAAGTACGTAACAAAATACAAGAGTAAGAAAACCAAAGTAGGTATAATAAAAAAAAAGTAGGAAGAAGAAAAAAATATGTGTGTATTATTTCAGTGGTATAAGATGTATTTATAGTAGATGTTACAATGTGAATACAATAAATTAGATAAACCAAAGAATCTATGTTAATCGATTTAAATAATTAATAACCATAATTTTATCTTTTACATAAAAAATTCCCTTAATTAACTAATTACCCCTTCAAAAAAAAGACTATTACTTTTTTTGGTTAAACCGGATATTTATATTAATTACATAAAATTGTACAACCGTTCGGAAACGAAACAAATCAAAAAACTATACAAGAAGCAAAGAGATAAATTGAAATCTTATTTGCACCACGCTAGATGAAGTTCACGTTCTTTCCGTATAGCTTGGGATATAAAAACTGTCTTTGGGGGTCTATGCCGATCTTCATTGTGAAATTCTTCATTGCTCCAGTACCATATGCTTAAGATTAATTCCCGAAAGAGGAACCTCCAGAACTCGATATTATCCTTCTTGAGCATGTCTTTTTTAAGGCATCTATCAAGCCAAGTTGGTGCATCGTGGGTCCTAAAAAACTCGTTCAAAAACTGGGGATGTACGATGTCTTTCCACACTTTACGCGCCCAATTACAATCCCGAAGAGCATGCAAGATAGACTCACTAGAATACCCACAAGACTTGCATGTGTCGTCGTCAATGATATTCCTCCCGGTAAGCGTCCCGGCGAATGGAGAGAATTTCTGAATGAGCCAAAGAAGAATGTTACCTCAAAGTGGGCCTTTGATGCTCGGTTGTTTCCACTGCCGTATCATTGTTCGTTAGCATATTACTTTTACACGCCTCGTGGTAAGCCGAACTCACTGAGAATTTGCCAGAAGGACTGGCCGTCCAAATGGGGGTTCCGTCAGAGTCAAAAGCAAAGGCCGATCGCAACTCATTAGTTGCAAAGCAGATGTGGCGCCAAATAAAAGAAGAAGTCGGTTTAGGCGTCACAAATGGAGAACCATATTTTTTCGTCAGAATTTGCACTCAGAGTTTGTTGTAGTCCGTCAAAATTTGCCACACTAACTTGGCTAAAAACGCCGTATTCATCTCTCGAGCTCTTCTAATCGCGAGGCCACCTTGGAGCTTGGGTTGGCAAATAGAGTGCCAAGCCACATAATGTATCTTTTTCTTTTCACAGTAGTCGTCCCAAAAGAAAGAGCGAGCAATTTTATCCAATTCGTCAGTGATGGAAGCGGGTAATTTAACCGTCTGCATGTGGTAAAAGGCCGATGTGGTAAGCACGGTTTGGGTGAGGATGGCTCGGCCCGCCTTCGAGAGGGTGGAGGCTTGCCAAGCTTGTAATTTCGACCGGACTTTGTCAACGATGAAGGTAAAATCCTCTTTCTTAACTCTACCGTGATGAAGTGGGACGCTAGACTATTACTTTGGAATGACATGTTTAAAAATACTATACATGTTATTCAAAAAAAAATTAATACTACCTCCGCCCCAAAATATTACATTTAGAGTTTTTTTCACACAGATTGTTATTCAATAAAATAATACTACATCCGCCCTAAAATATAAGTCCGTTTAGAGTTTTTCACACAAATTAAGAAATTGGTTAAGTGTCGTTATGGTAAAAGTTTAGAATACTCTTTGACATCATTAATGTAATAGTTGTAAAGTAGGTGAATGTATAATAAATTATGGGTAAAGACAAGAAAATTGTAATAAATGCTCCATTGGTATTCTAAATGAACTTATATTTTGATACGAATTCAAAAAGTTTAACGGACTTACATTTTGGGACGGAAGTAGTACCATACGGGAAGTTATTGGGTACATCCACCATATGTTGAGTGCACTCATGTGGAAGACTGTAAATCTTTTATTTTTAAACTGAATTCAAACAGTGTGGTTCAGATTTGTTTACCTGTCAATTCGGTATATGTGGATACACCACACAAAAATTCCCCGTACCATAAATGTTACATGTCATTACAAAAAAAAGATCAAATTACAAAAACAACTGAAATGTGTAACAAAGTAACATAAACAAAAAGAATGAATTTTCATCATCTATATTTGAATTCCCACCCACCCCAAACACTTTCTCACGTGAAAAGCATGGCTTTTACGACCACAAAGTATAAGGTTGAGTCATCATTTTAATATAAGTGTCACACTTTAGATCTATAATAATTTACGGTTGGCTTGGTAAATACAAGTCACGTGTTGGCTATGATGAATAATCCGTTTGTGTGTCATCTTGCATGTCATACCAAGTACTCAAAAGGTGGCATCAACACAATATACACAATATTTCTTCTCGGATTTCCATTACATCAAGAATATGTCTTGTTAAAATCTTACTAAAAATATCTTAGTGAAGGAAAAATACATATTCATATGTGTTCTATCATCAATAATTGAATATCTTTTCATGTCTCTAGGTTATCGCGTTCTGATCTTCTTCTTCGATTTCTCAAACAGGGTGGTAGGCAATGCTTTAGCAAACAATCTGCTGGATTGTCACTTGATATGATTTGTTGAACATCAAGATTGCATTTTTTTCATCATGTGTAAAGAAGAATTCTTGTAAAATATGTTTTAGTCCAGTCGTATTTTATCAGCTTAATGCGTGGTTTTACAAACTTAGCCTCTGCCGTCACACAACATGTACAGGATTCTGGCAGTTTTAGGTTCTAAGTAGCATATGTTGCTTTCTTATTTGGTTGGTATCTTAATTATAGGAATGAGTTTAGTGTTCAACATTGTAAAATTTGAACTGATTAGTATTAGCTTGTTGTTTTATGGCCGCCTATAATAGTCTTTTTTTTTATTCTTGTGGTTTTGATTGACAGATGTGAAAGCATTAGTCATACACTCATACCCTATCCCCCATGCTACAAAACCATTTGTCAAAGACTACATTCTTATTGACGAGGAGTAAGTTTTTTGCTTTTGCAGGTACTAACAAATTTTTATATCACAAAATATTACTTCTTAATATTGTTGTTTGTTACAGGAAACGACATATGATACTTCGCTTGTGGGAAGATTTGATGAATGAAATTGAATCTGGAGTCAGTTCTAAACTCCCTCAACCAACCCTCTGATGTAAGTCAACCAAATGATGCATTTTATCATGTTTATTCCCATTTTTGAGCATTTAGTGATATTTTCGTATCAATTTTAGCAAATATTGTGATGGTATGGACCACCTTTTGTATATAGTAAATATTAGAAGAACTAATCATTTTGGTATATTTTGAGGGTCATTAGTCTAATTTTGTTATCTGATTTACCCGTAGTATCTTCGTATTTTTGTCTTGCAGCACAGATACCGAGGTGTGGAGCCTTAATTTTGGAGATGTTGAAGCCTAAAGAATGTTAGAGAAGCAATCCAAGCATCAAGAGAAATCTTCAATACTGTTTTGTATCCAGCTCGGGCCGGAAGTCAGCCGGTTCACGCCGTGTAGCATTCAAAGGATAACAGAAGGTTCTCTTGTGTACCCGGTGCAGGCCGGAACATCTTCGGCGCACACCGGAATTCAAAATTTGATCAGATGGAGCATTTAATGCGTTATGACAAATCCAACTACCTTGTCAGTTCCGGTGCACACCATGATGAGTCCGGCGCACACCGAAGAGCCGAATTCAGTAATCAAAAGAGTTCATTTACTCTCATTTTGACACACCTAACCTCTCTCACTCATCTTGAAGGCACACCAACCCTCAAGGCTCTCCTAGCCAAAATTACTTATATTTAGCTCTTAAATGCAATTGTAACCCTTAAGAATTCTTAGTTTAATCTTTTTGATTACTTTGGTTGGAGCAATATTATCACTTTGTGTATCAAACTCCATTAAAGTCTTTTGAAGTTGAATGAAAGCTTCCCTTTTCAAGTTCATAGCTTGTGATTGGTAAATTCTTAGTCTATACTTTGTATTAATTGTTCTCATTGCTATGAATGCTAACCTTGACATGTTAGTTCTCATAGTCATGAGTGGCTAGTTCCATACTAGCCAAGGCAATGTAGTTGTGATAATTTAATCTCTTGTGGTTGATTGGGAGTGGTTGTTCATGTTACTTGGTTTCATTTGTGTTGAATCTTTTCCTACTTGCATTGTATGGCTTGTTTGTATTGGAGTAATTAACCAGTGCTTGCACACACACACTTAGTGGACACCAAACGGAGATATTAAGTGTGAGAAAGAGGTAGGAGAACCGGAAGGTAAAGTTGAACTATGTTGGAGTTCAATTTCTTATCCGGGGAGTTGACTAGTTCTTGCATTTAAGTGTTTATCATGTTGAATCATTAGGTCTAGGGTTCTTAGGCCAAGTAGGAGACATAGTGCAACTTCGTACACTCGTATAAGGGGAGGTTGTTAGCTTAGGAATGCACCGTTTCACGTATTTGAACATCACTGAAAGCTTGGTAGGCATCACTCCCAAGATACTAGAAGAGGTTGTTTGATCAATGAAATTGCCTTGGTTAGGTCTTTTACCATTTGATCATCATTTTAATAGTAGAGTTAGAACAATTACTTTCTTGTTTTCCTGTGACTTAGATCAAGATAATAATAGCTAATTGGTGTTTGACCTCACATTCCCTGTGGGATACGACCTTGACAACTTGCTAGACTACAATTGATCTGGTACACTTCCGGTGAGATTGGACACCTAGAAAGGATCGATCACCCTCATTGTTGGTCTAGATCTAAATGTCAATACCCACAATGATATGCTTTTGTTTTCATATGTACTATAATTACAGTAGCAAGCATTACTCAATAGATTTTGTTTCTCGTTTTTATTGTCTACTTGCTCTAGGTTTGTTGTTGACAACTGGTTTTAATGACTATTTAATGATCAACACTCCTCTCCATGAAAATGATCCCTTGCTTGTTTGGTAAATTCTATTTCTTAAACTTGATCTGCTTTAAAGCTATACATTAATGAACTTATAAGCTATTGTATTATGTTCCATTTTTTTACCACCAACCTAGCTTATTAATATAAGTTAATTGCCACAGGTACAATGAACATACTCAAGAGATTGGACAGTTAATTCAAGAAAAGGCTTACAAATCAACTGATATTCTTCTTCCACCATCAGCTGCTACTGACATTGTTCTAGTCAAGGATGTTTAAACGTCGATGGAAACGGTATGTAGCACATGTGTTACCACACTTTTGTGGTTTAAAATGGAAAATCTAAAATGTTGATTCATATTTTGTTTACAGCTTAAGAGTGCTTGGATTGCAGCAGCTATTCATCTAATACCAGCACAAGACAAGCTCTAGTATACTGTTTGTGATAAATGCAAGAAAACAATCGATCTTCCAGTAGGCTAGAACATCCGTTGTATGTATTGCAACAAAGAAATGGATGTCGAACCACTGTAAACGATAATAAAGCTAATTGTTTATGCATTAGTGGTATAAACAACAAAGTAAAGAAAATTCCTTAATCTTGTTGCGCTTACATTTTCTGCAGGTGCCATCTTAATGTTTTCTTAAATGATAAATCTGGCACACTCCTTGCCATGCTTTTCTCATCAACTGCAGAAGATCTCATTAAGTTCATTGCTACTGACCTTATGGTGGCTGTTGAAAAGGTAAAGTTTATAAGAAATGTTATGCTTTTTATAAATGCACTTAAATATGATACATGGTTGAAAACAACCTTAGACTTTTTCTATTTGTACATGTAAAATAAATAATCTCTTCAATTTTTGTTCTTGATTAATTGATAAATGTTTACGAGTCCATAACAGAGATGAGAAAAAATGTTTTAACATTCTTTAATGATTTTTTTCCAATTTGTTCTGCTGATTCATTTGAGTTTCATTGTATGTTTTTTCTTTAATGTTCAGTTTTCCCATGTATCAAGACAGTTGTGTTTTCTTTCCCCCATTGATTGTATGTATGGTGATGATCGATCTCTAATTCAATCTTTGTTTCGGTCCAAAGAATGCTCCGATGAACGATGAGGTTGAAAAGAGAATAAACAAGAAATCAGTTCTATGCTTTCTTAAGTATTTTGACAAGTCCTTCAAAAGTAAGGCTGGAAGGACCTACCTGGGTGTCAAATTGTATACCGAAGAACAGTTGAATCACGCAAAAGCACACAGTCATCTTCAAACTTAGCTGCAAATGAAATTGGATCAATGCTCCAGGGTTGTACTTCTATAGATGTTGAGAAAGAACATCAATTGTTCAGTCCATCAACAAAACATGTGATAGAAGAAATTGCTGTTACAGCTGCTATGGATAAGGAAACCATGATTTCATGTGCATCTACAAAAAGAGGAATCATATTTCCTGAGATTTCTGTTGAAAAAGAAGCTGTGTTGGTTTCTAAGAAACTTCCATCTCCTTCCTGTGAGATCATTGCAACAAATGTCACACTGAAAAGTCCAAATAAAAGCCTAAGAACAAAGACAGTCAGAAGCAGACCAAGCAATGAAGGATGTTCCTTGTTTTCAAGCAATGCCAAGTAGCCCGTATTTTATCTACTTAAGGTTTAGTTGTTTTGATGATGAATGATGATTTTTTTTACGTATTATGACCACTAATTGTGCATCCACGGACAGTTAATGGTTTTGAATCATATGTAAATCTGCTTGTTTGCGAAGTAAAAAATATCGGTGCTTGTTTTGCTTAAGTGTTTGCATCAATGATCGTTACCGATAATGTAATTTTTTGTTGGCTTTGTAACTTATTATGGGTAATATCACCTTTCTTATAAATGCATGGCTTTTTATTGTATTGTTCATTATAAATATGTATGACTTACTCTTGTATGCTTTCTGATTTTCATTCAACATTGTCAAACATCTTTCATATATGTAATATTTACATATTGAAAAACTCAAGATTACTTATATATGCACTTATAACAATAATATATAACTGAAATTCCTTGAAAAGGGCATGACGTGCCTTGCACGGCACACCCAACCACTCGTATCAAAGATTATTTGAAAAAAAAAGAAACGCATCAACGAAGATGGTCCTGAAGTTTTAACTTTTGAAAATATTTATTTATTTCAAAAGTTTAATATTATATTGTGAAACTTATAATTATATAATTGACCTGTTAGAAAATTATTTTAAACATTTTAAATATATGAGATATAATGGTAAACGATTTTCTAAAAAAGAAAATAGTAAACGAAATTCATTCATTCTATAAATAGATCTTTTATTGCAATTCAGTCTAACCGGAGAAATTATAGAATCAAGTTGATACAGGGATCCGTATTTATTTTCATATCGTGTCAAACCTAACAATTTTTTTAGGTAGCACGTGCGATTTTGTGAGAGAGCCCGTGCGAATTTGCACGGACTAAACACCAGCCACGTGCAAAATTACACGGTCTTTTTTTTTGTTAAGATAACAACGTATAAGAGATAATGCACACCACGTGCAATTTTCAACGTGTTTTGGTGTTCAGCCCGTGCAAATTTGCACGAGCCCGTATAATTTTGCGTATGCTATTTAAAAAAATGCCAGGTCTAACACAACATGAAAATAATTACGGATTCCTACATCAACCTGATTCTATAGTTTCTCAGTCTGACCGTACATAAATGGAGAGATTGTTGTCTTTTTCCTTTGTTTGACAACACCTTTTGTAGCATAAGCCCTAAAATACTCTAAAATAATATTCTAATTTAATAATCACTTTATGAAATATACTTTTTACGAGTATTCCTATCTTTATTTTTGTAACATTTCAAATACTATTAAATAATATATATTCTACTTTACAACACTATTCACACACTCACACACTAAATATTTGTTATTTCACTACAACAGTATCTGTATCAATATCATTATGCCTATAATTTTTTATGATTAAATATGTTTAGGGACGTGAATAGTGCATCACATACACTAAATATTTGTTATTTCACTCGACAATATATCCCTATAATTTTTTATAATTAAATATGTTTAAGGATGTGAATAGTGCATCCTCAAATATAAGGATGCACTGTTCATATATCTAAAAATAGATAGAGAAAGAGACATTGTTGTAGAAGACATATGAATGTTATCATTATATTTTATCCTCATTTTAAGGATAGGGAACCTTATAGAGAGTCTGTTACAAATGCCCTAAGGGCAGTGTTAGACATTTGAGTGTTATCCTTATATTTTATCATCATTCTAAGGATATGACACCTTATAGAAACTCAGTTACGAATGCCCTAAGGGCAATGCTATAAATAGAGACACCTTATAAAGACTCTCCTACGAATGCCCTAAGGGCAATGCTATAGATTGAGTGTTGAGACTCTTATGTAAAAGATATTTGAGTGTTATCTTTATATTTTAACCTCCTTTTAAGGATATGACACATTATAGGCATTCTGCTACGAATGCCCTAGGCGCAATGCTGTATATTGAGTGCTAGAACTTCATGAAATTCGTATAAAATAAATCATCGCTTCTGGTACTCTTTTGAGATAGAAAGAAAAACTTGTTTAAAATAGACAAAAGAACTCGTTTTATCCGAATAAGACGTTTTAGTTGCCCTGAAATAGTCTGTTAGAACATTGATTTTACATGAGGTTTATTATACATTTGATATTTTATTTTATTTTTCTATCCGATTTTCCTAACAAGAAAGACGCATAAAAAAAAGAATTAGATGGTCCTGAAGTTTTAACTACATTCATACATATAGTAGCAAAAATTAAAAAGCATTTTCTATACGAAACAACCAAAATTGCATCAATGCATTGACAACGACTAACACATCTGATGGCTTAGACCACTTCAGATTGTCACAGAAAAAACTGCACAGAATGCATAAAGTAACATTACTTTGCGTGTATTCTATGCACTACTTTCTGTGCCAATTTTCCGACCACCACCGAAACATGCATGGACCAAAAACAGAAATGTCCCTCAGCCCAGACTACAAAATTTCACTTGGAATGATCTGGAGCCATGATCATACTGTCACCTACTGATTGATTCTTCAGATCAATTAAAAGTTTACCTATCCATGTGTTAGTGGTGTTACCGCTAAAAGCCGCCTACATCCTTCCTAATAAACATTGCAGTAGTTTCCGTGGCGCGGGTGGGGTCTGCATCAGCATACTTGCTATCTTTTCTTCCTCCAACGTCATGACATATTCCCTGCCAAAAATAAAGTTAGCATATCGTAAGACAGATTACACTAACATACACTGTAACTTAGACCATAACGTTGACTGAAAAGTCCAATATAAATTTGAAATGAGATACTTTCGATCTGTAATCAAGTGTCAAAGAAGTTTTCTAACATGTGAAAGTAATTCGAAACTAAAGGATGATATTATATTTGATTGAGATATCGAAATAATGTGTACAAGACATATTAAACAAAGTACATGTACATTGTACATGACCTAATGGGCTTTCTAGAACATTCTATGTAGCAGGCAAATAATGGACTATAATACTAAACACACATTACAATCAATATATTCTAACAAATCCTATCGGGCAATTAGCTACTCATTATAACAACAAAATACATGAAATCAACAATAAAAGTAACAAGCATCAAGATCTAAAGCAAGAAGAAATTGAAATTACCGAAATCGAGACGAAGAACACAGGAGAGAAAACGAAATCCAAATTGAAATAGCAATAGCCAAGTAGCATCGATCTTCGAATTACAACAATTTAAACATAATCTAAGCTAAACTATGTTCAAATTAATCTAATCTGTCGAGAATAATATTGAGTCTAGTTAAATATTATTATTTGTAATTTATTATTTATGTCTTGTTGGCCAAGTCGACTTGAACCTATATATTTGTATCTATACTATTCGGTTAAATCAATGAAATACTATTATTCTAAATTATGATATGGTATCGGAGCATGTCGATTTTGTCTCTCTCGTTATGTCAATTCTTCCCTAAACCCTAACACACACACACACACACACACACACACACACACACACAAAATCAGCCGCAAATTCCATCTTCTCCGGCAGCCATTCCCAATCCTTCCATCTCCGGCGACTCTTCTCCGGTCACTCGTCTACTACATTTCTTCTCCCTACTCTCTCCGTTAATTGCCTACAATCTTCTGCAAAAACTTTTCTTCCCGTCGATTCCATAATAGGTTCGGACCTCGTCTTCAAACTCGTCTCTTCCAGCTTCTGCAGCGTACCTCTCTGGACAAGGCCAAGCCTTGTCAGACACCTATGTCGGCCTCTACCCGTCTCACCCTGGACGACGGCCCTCCCTGCGCCGATCCTTTGCTTTACCGCACTATTGTTGGCGGTCTCCAGTATCTCAGCTTCACTCGGCCTGATATTGCGTTCGCGGTCCACAAGGTTAGTAAGTATATGCATTCGCCTACCGAAGCTCACTGGGTTGCAATTAAACGTATTCTTCGATATCTTAAGCACACTGTCTCCGATGGTATCTTCTTTTCCCGCCGATCACTTATTTCGCTCCGGGCTTATTCGATTACGATTGAAATCAATCGGCGGTGATAATCGTCGTTCTGTTGGGGCATATTGTGTCTTCCTTGGTGATAATCTCATTAGTTGGCGTAGTAAGCAGCACTTGACCGTTTCCAAGAGTAGCACTAAGGCCGAGTATAAGACCCTTTCTAACACTGCTGCCGAACTTCAGTGGCTTTGTAGTCTTCTTCGTGAGATACAGGTTCCGTTATCTTCTCCGTCTACTCTTTGGTGTGATAATATTGGCACCACCTACCTTGCTCATAATCCGGTATTTCATGCCCGCACGAAGCACATTGAGATCGATTTCCACCATGTTCGCAAATTAGTTGCAGCTCGCAAGTTTGGCATCTCTATTATCTCCTAGAAGGATCAGTTAGTCGATGTCCTTACCAAACCGTTGGCGCAACCTCGTTTTGCCAGTTTGAAGTCCAATCTCCGTGTTCAGCCACTTCCCACGGGATTGCGGGGGCGTGTCGAAAATAATATTGAGTCTAGTTAAATATTATTATTTGTAATTTATTATTTATGCATTGTTGGCCAAGTCGGCTTGAACCTATATATTTGTATCTATACTATTCGGTTAAATCAATGAAATACTATTATTCTAAATTATGATATAATCTAAGAAAAAAAAGGGAAAAAACGCAGAAATAGAGCTGGAGAAGATGAAACAGGCTGTTATCCACTCAGAAATTCGCTATTTATACTGAGAGATGCGAGTGATATTTAAGTCGGTAGGCGTCCGCCTACCAATACCTTAGGCGTGCACCTGCTGACACATCTTCGGTAAATCGGTCATAACTTCGTGTGTAGACTTCCAAATCAAATGATTCAAAATGCATTGGAAAGCTGATTCGATTGTCTACAACTTTCATACAGATGTCTAGCACAGAAAATGCCTCTAAGGTGGATCAAAATACAGATCAATGGAAGGTATGGTTGTAGTACCAACGCGTTTTGATCCGTTTGAACGTTTTAATTAGCTTCGGGCACACGTTCCAACCCTCGTATCTCGCCTTCCGGTCATCTCGAACACCTAATACCTGTACTTAATGACAAAAAAATACCACACGTAACCCCTACAGGACACTAGGGTGTCCGAGCAGGGGCGGACGCAGGATCCCGGGTAAGGGGGGACAATACTATGGGCGAGTGTAAATTTTTAGGGGGTCAGAAAAATACACAACATACATAATAGTGTGTTTTCCGGAACTAAGGGGGGGCGCTTGACCCCCACCCCTCCTCTTAAATCTGCCCCTGTGACCGAGAGTATAGTAAATACACCGAAAAAGACCGAGAATCCCGGACATTACGTCTTAGGTCCCGAAATGATAACCAATGTGTAAATACATCAAAAATACAACCAAATGTCTCAGAAAACATATAAAACGAGGTATAAACGGGGTATAATTACATAGTAAATGATAGTCAATTTGACTATCATCATAGCCTAATAAATACATTAGTTTGTCCTTCTAGACAAAAACCTAAAACTTTTAATTATTATAATTGACCTATTAGAAAATTATTTTAAACATTTTAAATATATGAGATATTTAATGGTAAACGATTTTCTGAAAAGAAAAAAAAAAAAGTAAACGAAATTCATTCATTCTATAAATAGATTTTGCAATTCGGTCTAACCGGAGAAATTATAGAATCAAGTTGATGTAGGGATCCGTATTTATTTTCATGTCGTGTCAGGCTGAACATTTTTTTTAGGTAGCACGTGCGATTTTGTGAGAGAGCCCGTGCAAATTGCACGGACTAAACACCAACCACGTGCAAAATTACACGTTTTTTCGTTGTTGTTAAGATAACAATGTATAAGACAATGCACACCTCGTGCAATTTTCCACGTGTTTTGGTGTTGAGCCCGTGCAAATTTGCACGAGCCCGTATAATTTTGCATATGCTACTTAAAAAAATGTTAGGTCTGACACGATCTGAAAATAAATACGGATTCCTATATCAACCTGATTCTATATTTTCGAGAGATTGTTGTCTTTTTCCTTTGTTTGACAACACCTTGATGTTTCCTAAAGATATTTGTATCATAAGCCCTAAAATACTCTAAAATAATAAATATTTTTATTTAATAATCACTTTATGAAATATTCTTTTTACGAGTATTCTTATCTTTATTCTAGTAATATTTCAAATACTGTTAAATAATATATATTTTACTTTACGACACTATTCTCACACACACACACACACACACACACACACTAAATATTTGTTATTTCACTACAACAGTATCCCCATCAATATCATTATGCCTATAATTTTTTAAGATTAAACATGTTTTTTTTAAGGAGATTAAACATGTTTAGGGATGTGAATAATGCATCACACACACTAAATATTTGTTATTTCAACTCAAACATATCCCTATCATTATCCTTTAAGGACATGAATAGTGCATCCTCAAATATAAGGTTGCACTGTTCATATTCTTAAAATAGATAGAGATAGAGACTTTGTTGTAGAAGATATTTGAGTGTTATCCTTTTATTTTATCCTCATTTTAATGATAGGGAACCTTATAGAGAGTCTGCTACGAATGTCCTAAGGGCAGTGTTAGACATTTGAGTGTTATCCTTATATTTTATCATCATTCTAAGGATATGACACCTTATAGAGACTCTGTTACGAATGCGCTAAGAGCAATGCTATACATAGAGACACCTTATAAAGACTCTCTTACGAATGCCCTAAAGGCAATGCTATACATTGAGTGTTGAGACTCTTATGTAAAAGATATTTGAGTGTTATCCTTATATTTTATTCTCATTTTAAGGATATGACACCTTATAGGGATTCTGCTACGAATACCCAGTGCTGCATATTGAGTGCTAGAACTTTATGAAATTCGTATAAAATATATCATCGCTTCTGGTGCTCTTTTGAGATAGAAAGAAAAACTTGTTTAAAATAGACAAAAGAACTCGTTTTATCCGAATAAGACGTTTTAGTTGCTCTGAAATTCGTATTATTTATTAGCACATCGCAGATCAAATGCTAAGCTCAACCATAATTTTTTTGAACCGTAATTTGAACCGTGAAGGAACCGTGTGAACCGTGGAACCGTTGGTTCCAACCCCGAACTGCCGGTTCCCCATAACCGCCGGTTCCATATCCGTTTGGAACAGGCAGTCAAAAGGAACCGCCGGTTCCGGTTCCAGTTCGACACGGGTCGTCCAAATGGTCAGGTCTAACTGCCCCTGAATTATGGTCACCGAATTTTACGGAAAGTTCTTGGGTGCACCCGCCATATGCGGAGTGCACCCATGTGGAGAGTTGTACACTTTTTGTTTTTAAACAGAATTCAAACTGTGTGGTCCATATTTGTTTACCGGTCAATTAGGTGTGTATGGATATACCACACAAGAACTTCCCAAATTTTACTCCCCCAAGGCTTGGTTACTGTCAGCTCGCCGAATTAAAGAGGAAAACTTTCTGCACATACGATAAAAACTACTACTCCGTCCCATAAAAAGTATTCAATTTTTGAAAATGAATTGTCTCATAAAAAATATCCATTTAGAAAACCAATACACCACTTAATGCATTTTTCCCCAACATACTCCTATAATAACATTTAATGTTTATATAATCATTTAATATTTCAATAGAGCATTTATTATATGATAGGGGAGAATATATCCATTACCACTTAAAATACAACACATTAATTATTTTCTTAATGTGCGTGTACCACAAAAAATAGACACTTTTTATAGGACGAAATAGTAAAAAGAGCCAGGATATGGGAACTCCCTGATACCTCTAGATGGAAATATTGGCAATAAGTTCATCCTAAATGTAAAATAAGGAAGATAGAAAAATGTTTTGTCCTATATATAGAGCAGGAGGATTCCCTCATTTACCCATTACTTCTTTTCTTTTGAAAAAACTTCTACTTCTTTTTTTGAAAAACTTCTCCCATCCCATTACCTACATCGAAGATGAACGGCAAAAAAAGCGGGAGCGGGGGAAAAGGCGGCGGCGGAGGCGGAGGCGGCAAAGGTGGCGGCAAATGGGGCAATGCTGGGAAAGGTGGCAGCAATGCTGCGAAAGGTGGCCATGACTGAGGGCAATGTTGCGAAAGGTGGCCATGAGTGAGGGCAAAGGAGGGACAAAGGTGCCAAAGTTGGGTGGCGGCAAAGTGTGGCGGCAAAGGTGTAAGATATGGAATAATTTAATGTAAGGTGTAAGATATGGAATAATGTAATGTAAGATATTGAATAATGTAAATGGTTTTTTCTTCCCGAAAGACTTAAGTTTTATTGAAAGCCGGACAAACGCTAACGCCGGACACCGCCAGCCAAAGCCGGATCCCAACCGGACAAACTAAACGAAAGACACAAAAACACAAACTAACAAACATTACAACACAACAAAGCAAAATAATAGATTGGGAAGAGGTGCCGAAGAACGAAAAATTAACCAAAGAAATAGTAGGACGTCGGCGGTGGAGTTGCAGATCAAGGTAGAATAGTCTTTTTGGAGGTGATGAAGGATTTGGCGCATGGATTTGCCTGCGGTTTTCCAAGGCTTGATGAAGGAATGAGACGTTTATCCGAATAAGACGTTTTAGTTGCTCTGAAATAGTCTGTTAGAACATTGATTTTACATGAGGTTTATTATACATTGATATTTTATTTTATTTTTCTATCCGATTTTCCTAACAAGAAAGACGCATAAAAAAAAGAATAGATGGTCCTGAAGTTTTAACTACATTCATACATACATATAGTAGCAAAAACTAAAAAGCATTTTCTGTACGAAACAACCAAAATTGCATCAATGCATTGACAACGACTAACACATCTGATGGCATAGACCACTCACCGACCACTTTAGATTGTCACAGAAAAACTGCACAGAATTGCACAAAGTAACATTACTTTGCGTGTATTCTATGCACTACTTTCTGTGCCAATTTTCCGACCACCACCGAAACATGCATGGACCAAAAACAGAAATGTCCCTCAGCCCAGACTACAAAATTTCACTTGGAATGATCTGGAGCCTACTGATTGATTCTTCAGATCAATTAAAAGATTACCTATCCATGTGTTACTGCTAAAAGCCTCCTACATCCCTCCTAATAAACATTGCAGTAGTTTCCGTGGCGCGGGTGGGGTCTGCATCAGTATACAGTACTTGCTATCTTTTCTTCCTCCAACGTCATGACTTATTCCCTGCCAAAAATAAAGTTAGCATATCGTAAGATAGATTACACTAACATACACTGTAACTTAGACCATAACGTTGTGTCAGGAACCTGAACCTTCGAACTATCGAATCGAGCTAAGTTTAGTGAACTAGCATAGTTTAGCTAAGGAGTAGTATAAATACTAGAAGTAATGATGTAATATGCACCGAATTGTTATCAATAAATTCTATTTTCTCTCCTTCTCTAATCTCTTCTTTCTCTTCTGCGTCCCTCTTCCCTTATTCCCCGATTTCCTCTGTTCTTCCCACATAATTCCTCTCCTATATCCCCAAATTTCATCTCAAAAACCCTAGTTAGGATCGAATCCTAACATCTGGTATCAGAGACAACGATCCCTTCCTGTGTTCACTTTCTCTTCTCGATTGAATTTTTCTTCACGTCCTGTTCAAGATTCACGCAACTATGGATTCCGGTTTCATGGCTTTATCGATCTATTGTGTTCAAATGGCGCCAAAATGGAGCTGTGTTCTCGATTCTCAGCCTATTCAAGGAAAAGATATGAGTGTTCAAGTTTATTACGATCAATTCTGCAGTTGGAGGAGTAAATTGGAGGCAGTCAACTATATCGGTGACGAAGAATGGTATGTTGACGATTTTCTTTGTGGACTGAAAATGGATCTTGTGGTAAGAGTGTTGGGATACAAATGGAGGCCACGTAGATTGTCTGATGCTTTTCGTAGGGCTGAAATTGAAGAAATCATGCTTTCTTGGAAAGAAAATCCTAGGAAAAATGATGCAGATGAGGTGTTTGAAGAAATGTCCCACCCAGAATCTGTGAATAGTGCTGAATTAGGAGCTGAGGACATTTCCAATGAAAATAGTGACGATGTGCTTGATGCTTCCGGTCTTATAGCAACCAATGCAGACTTCTGCAGTATGCTGCAAGCATTTAACTCGGTCAGGGAAGATGTTGGTGGTCTTGGTGGTCTAGGCAAGACGTCCGACAACGTGATTGATCCAATTCAGGAAAGTGAATTCTCTTCCTTTGAGGCTGGAATTCAGCTAGTTGAGAAGGCTGAGCAGTCATTTCCATCCAAGCTTGAAGTTGTGGAACTTGCTTATGAAATGTTCGATGAAATGACCGACCTAATTCCTACAGCTCGACACTCGTTTTCTTCGGTTTCCTTGATTAGAAATGAGAGGAATGATGATTCTGTTCTCAATAGGGCTGATTACTGCAAGTTTGACGAAGTGCTAGGTCCGTTTTCAGTTAAGCATAACACCAGAATTGACATTCAAGAAGTATTGGAACCGCCCACATTTGATTTGCTGAAAATATTGGGCTGTGATTTCATCAATTCAAATGGTTTGAAGCAAGATTTCGATAAAATGGTCAGCAACTTAAATGTTGAATTATGGGTTGGTATGGTCCCAATGTTCGTATTCGATCCAGGAGGTAGTTCCATATACCATATGAGCTGTCATTCGAGCCAGGAGCTACCTTATGTTGCTTCTTCTATATGGTGTAGGTTGCGCAATTTCGCTAGAAATGTTAAGCTGAATAGTGTGCTTGATTTTGTGGGATATGTCTCTGTTGAAGTACTTGTCGTTTATGTGAAAATGGGAGGCAATACGAGTGGAAACAGTAATACGAGGATGGGTATAGGTGATGTTTTGGCACATGTTGTTCCTGCTGTGGCCATTTTGGGACTTATTGCATGTGTAATTCATAGGCATAAATTGAGGGTTGGTGGATATGGAAAGAAAATGGAGGGTTCTCATTTGATGACATCTGGACCATTTCTAATGCCTATAAAGACAATCTTGAACCCGTCCCGATGCGTACATTACAAGAGGAAATGCAAGATCAGGGCTCCATGTTGTTCCTGCTGTGGCCATTTTGGGACTTATTGCATGTGTAATTCATAGGCATAAATTGAGGGTTGGTGGATATGGAAAGAAAATGGAGGGTTCTCATTTGATGACATCTGGACCATTTCTAATGCCTATAAAGACAATCTTGAACCCGTCCCGATGCGTACATTACAAGAGGAAATGCAAGATCAGGGCTCCATGTTGTGATGAGATTTTTGATTGCAGGCATTGCCATAATGAAGCTAAGAATTCTCTGGAGATTGATCCCTTTTTAAGGCATGATCTTCCTCGGCATGAAGTTAAATCGGTGATATGTTCCAACTGCGGTGCAGAACAAGATGTTCAACAGAACTGCCAAAATTGTGGGGTTTGTATGGGCAAGTATTTCTGCGAAAAGTGCAATTTCTTCGATGAGGATGTGTCAAAACAGCAATACCATTGTGAGGAATGTGGAATATGCAGAACTGGTGGCAAAGAGAACTTCTTTCACTGTAATAAATGTGGATGTTGCTACTCGAAGTCGATTAAGGATTCGCATCATTGCATTGATAGGGCAATGCACCATAATTGTCCAGTTTGCTTTGAGTTATTGTTTGATTCAGTGAAGGACATCACTGTTCTACAATGTGGGCATACTATGCATGTATACTGTGTGAAAGAGATGGAGCTTCGAAAAAGGTTCACATGCCCTGTTTGCTCAAAATCCATTTGTGATTTGTCAAATGTATGGGAAAAGCTTGAACAAGAAAATCTTCAACACCAATGCCAGAGTGGTAAAAAGAGAGCATTTGTGAGTTCAAAGGGAATTTTAGTGTATGGACGCCTTCCAGCTCATTTCATGTTCATGAAGAAATACTTTCAAGTGGTCACAAAATTGTTATTTTAGTAGGGTTACTATGTGCTGATCCGGGTCTATGTGCCATTTTTTCTTTTTCGTTTACATCCTTGAGGACAAGGATGGTTTTGAGAGGGTGGGAAAGAGGATACTAGCAATGATGAAATGGGAGATGATGAGAATGTTGATAATGGGATAATGGGATGTTTTGGTCATTGTGGTTGACACGGTGATACCTCGAGCTATACAAATCAGGAATGGTGTTTTTTGCGGTTTGGAATTTTTTTTCTATATCCTTGAGGACAAGGATGTTTTAAAGGGGAAGGAGATGTCAGGAACCTGAACCTTCGAACTATCGAATCGAGCTAAGTTTAGTGAACTAGCATAGTTTAGCTAAGGAGTAGTATAAATACTAGAAGTAATGATGTAATATGCACCGAATTGTTATCAATAAATTCTATTTTCTCTCCTTCTCTAATCTCTTCTTTCTCTTCTGCGTCCCTCTTCCCTTATTCCCCGATTTCCTCTGTTCTTCCCACATAATTCCTCTCCTATATCCCCAAATTTCATCTCAAAAACCCTAGTTAGGATCGAATCCTAACACGTTGACTGAAAAGTCCGAATATAAATTTGAAATGAGATACTTTCGATTTGTAATCAAGCGTCAAAGAAGTTTTCTAACACGTGAAAGTAATTCGAAACTAAAGGATGATATTATATTTGATTAATAATGTGAAACACAGTACATGTACATTGTACATGACCTAATGGGCTTTCTAGAACATTCTATCTAACGGGCAAATAATGGACTATAATACTAAACACACATTACAATCAATATATTCTAAAAAGTTCCATTGGGAAGCAGCCAACATCTATATTATTACACTCCTAAAAGTGAACTGACAGATCATCAAACAGATGCTTAATGAGTACTTCATTATTAACTTGTTACGCAACATACCTCCGGCAAGAGCATCCAGATTCAAGTCCTTAACTGCTGTGATTCGTCGATCCTGGAAAATAATCATAGAATCAAGTATTGAATCATAAGAACATCTTGTTTGACAAGACATCAATATAAATAAAGACAAACCACATCATAGAATGCTATTTGGTTCCGCCAAAATTCCAGTTTAGGTAGAAGCAATCTCCCTGCACAAACAAACATCAGGTCATTTAAGTTATTTAACCACTGTACAAAGAATGCCGCTGTTAAAATTGCAATACCGATGATCCTAAAACAACACTTCGCAAGACAGCACATGCCCAACCATTTGCATGAAGACAACTCAACATAAAATGCTAGGTAAGAATGGTCCAGCAGCACTCATAAATTGCAATACTACAATTACAGAGTTTAGTATGGTGCCATCTATTATAGAAAATATTATCAACATAATAAGATAAACAGAGATAACTAGTTCTGCTGCAGGGAAAAGAAATATCACAAGTAAAATGACGATGTGCACTCAGACCTCCCAAACCTGGTATAAAAGCGAGTGAGACAGAAGACAGTCCTAACTTCAATTGATAACACTTACCAGATCTTGATCTTTTAAAACTTGATGACAGAGGAGAGACGACTGGTGATTTATCTTTCCGTTTACGAGACGTTGAACTTCCCTGTACAAGAAGCAAGGGAAAAAAAAATCAATTTCCCAAATATAGTAATGAGAGCCTGCAATATGGACCATAAATAAAGGAGCATGTTAAAAGGACCACAGACGATCCACTGTGGCATCAAACTTTGGGCATAGGTTCGACTTTGCAGAGGTCAAATGTAGACATTCGACCTCTAGAAAGTCGAATGTTGATCATATATTCGACTTTCCAGTGGTCGAATGTTACTATGGTAACCGTAAAATAGATTAGGTGTAGTGCTTTTAGCAACTCCCTAGATAAAAGCGACAACAACATCCGACAAGAAGAAACCGAAGTTGATTTGCAGCTATATGTATGAGGTCAATGACTTAGAAAGAGACATTTTCCTAAATTTTACTCACAATGCCAAAACAAACAAAGACATAAAAAGACTATAAAATGCATATTTGCAAGAATGTATGTCCAACAACAAAAAGCTTACTCACATATGCCGATTTGTTTTCAGGCTTTCCAGATCTCGGAGTTGCACTATGTGAAATGCTTTGTTTTACGCCACCAACCTTTTCCTTTTCCTTTTCCTTTTGCTTTTGCTTTTGCTTTGCTGAGCTTAAACCCCTCCTTCAAGAATATGAACAGTCATAATATGGCATCTACGCTTTTCCCTTAAACTTTCATCATTTAGTTCATTCCTTGTGTCTTTATCAGATAAATAGATACCATAGCATTGTCTTTCACAAACCTGGTATGGCGAATGGGTGGAGTTATGGTTTTCGTATCGTTGTTGTTTACAGTCTGCTTCAAGGCAGGTCGGCCTCGGCCTCTTGATTTGTAGGCAGGTATGACTTCAGCATTTTCTATTGCATTGTCTCCATCCACTGAACCAGATTTTGGCATAGTATCCTCATCTTCAGACATGATTACGTTGCTGACAGATAAATAGATACCAAATCTGTATAGCATTGTCTTTCAGATAAATAGATACCAAATCTGTATAGCATTGTCTTTCACAAACCTGGTATGGTGAATGGGTGAAGTTATGGTATTCGTATCGTTGTTGTTTACAGTCTGCTTCAAGGCAGGTCGGCCTCGGCCTCTTGATTTGTAGGCAGGTATGACTTCAGCATTTGCTATTGCATTGTCTCCATCCACTGAACCAGATTTTGGCATAATATCCTCATCTTCAGACATGATTACGTTGCTGACAGAATTAGTCAACTCTCTGTGCATCTGACCATGGTTTTCGACTTCCAAAACAGTAGGTGATCCCAAGAAATTCTCTATTAAAGACTTCTTGCATGATTCTGTCTTGTTTACCACTTCCACAGCTGCCGGCGCAGACTTTTTGGGCACCCCTTTCGTTGTCATGTGACATGGCGACAAAAGGCTGTCTTGGAAATGTTCTTCTAAATTTTTCAGTGTACAAGTTCTACCAGGACAATTCTCCTCTGAGGACTTTTTATAATGGAATCTCCAATACCAGATACGATAAAATATACAGCAATGAAAATTTTAGAGGACATGCAATTCTTAAAATAGTCAAATGGGAAAGGACATGCCATTAGGAAATAATTCAAGTACATGCAACTTTATAAAAGTACATGCTTACTAGGTAAAGGAGATAAAGGCTCAAAATCTTGGCTTCTTTTTGAAATATTAGAAAGGGGAAATTCTCCCCCATAGCACTTTTTGGCATAGATCTCCCAATCAGATGGAAATCCAAAGACAAAATGCTTGCAAATCTGTTGAGATGAAAATAACCAAATCTTGCATAAGTTACCTCCGATACAAAGTCAGGCTCAAAGAAACCCATGGATCCTGACGCATACGAAAGCAGCGAAAATCATTACACACCTCAGACGAAAATCCATTTGCTTCTGTTCGAGCTTTGTTCATTAAACCATTGATGATAACAAACACTCCATCAACAGTCTCAAGGGTTGAGACATCCCATCGCTTCCAAATTGGTGCAGAGAACAACCGAACAGCTTGTTTCCTGTCAGAAAATAGTAAACAGCATTGAAGCAATCATTTCAGAATGGAGAAGAAATCCTTATGAGAAAGTAATATGTCAAATATGAAATGGTTGCATGACTGAATCTGATATTGCAACTAGTGCAACAAAGTACATCAAAGGATTAATAAAAAATTTAAGGATTCTGTAAGTCCAATGAACAGAGAAATGCATATAACAAGCTCCCAGAATATTAGGGGTATATCTGATGCGTCCGGTCCGACAGGAAAGGTGGAGTTGGGCACCAGCTGGTGGTGGTCAGTAGCTGCAAGACCAATCGACATTAAGTCAAATGGGGTTTTGGGTCTCTTAAGGTCCTTTGGTACTTAAGTTGGTAAATAATGGAGCTTTAACCATTTGATTGCGATTTGAGATCTATAAGGTGCTTATCAACGCGACCTCATGTGTGCTTGAGAAAGGACCTTTACAGAGACATCAGGGCCAAGAGAGATAGAACCCTGATGAACATCCAGTGTAATAGAAGAGCCATAAAATGATATCCTGGTTGATTAGAGCCTTACCACTAATATATCAAATATAATCATTGTGTCTTTGAAGTAGGAACAAGACCATAAACCTGGCATGCCTTTATTCTTAAGCTCCAAACCTTCCAAACCCTCCTGCCATGGATTCTTGTCCCATGGCTTCTAAAGGGCCAAGGTATCCTAGGGTTGGATCCAGTCACTGACCTAAACTATCGAGGTCGGCTGGCTTGAATCTGAGGCGATTGCTGCGACCTTCATTGCTATGAACTTAGAATTCTCACGAGTCATCAATACACACTTCCGGACTACAACTTGAAATAGTAATCCATCCAAATCGTAAGTATGATTCAATCAGATCCGTATGCCAAAAGTACAATAACACAAATTTTGCAATGAACACTAATAACACTCATTTATTCTGGTCATTATGTCCTGGAATTCCAGTTTATTTCCTTAGTTTTAACTTACATAATTTTGATGTCATGTTCTAGAATGATGATATCATTTATGTTAGTTATTATTGTTCCCCACTTTCCTGGTTGTTACAGGCTGGTTGCAAGTCCTGAATGCCTTTAGATGCTGAGATGAGAGTATTTAGCTGTGGTATCTTGCATTGTACTGGGCACCTAGAATCATAATCTAATTCTATATTTCATCCTCATTCTTCTCTCCCTCACCTCTCTGTTCTTATTTTCTTCTTCTCTTACTCAATTTCTATCCCCTGTTACTTGGTCTAAAATTCTGTTCTAAAATTGAGATTTTTGACACATTCTTTAACTGAAACAATATAAACACATGATTGACACCCCTAGGGCACATCCGACATATGAATCTCATCAAGATTCAGATACCAATATCACGTCAGCAACTACAGCAGCTCTTCGAGACATGGTACTACTAGAATGTTTCAGCACATGGTTTGATTGATAAATAAACATTCGAAAAACAAGATGGAGACGAACTTACTCTCTTGAAGTGATCCCTGCTACAGCGAGTGGACTACCTTTGGAGTTGTTTTCAGGCTTCTCCAACCACCAGTCCTTCAAACAAACCTAAAAAAAATCAACAGAGAATGTCAGGTGCTGCATTTTATCAGAACAATTTTTAATTTCTTGCTGAAATTGAACTTACGGTCTTTCTGAAATAGGATTTTGATGAAGAACTGGCACTCTTCTTGGAATTCTGTGGGCTAGAGGCAGAAGCCATGACATCCGGTGGCTAACTGATTACTATTATTTTCCTTTAACCGGGAAGGTCAGTTGGATGAAATCCGATATTTTTTTAAAAATGATACAAGCACAGAAAAAAAATGTACCGGCTGTCCACCGAGTGTTTAATCTTGTGATCCAACGAATGAGGTATTGATCCGGTGGTAATTACTTAATTCAGAGCATTTGGATTTAAGTCTAGCAGGGATAAAAAGTGTGCGTCTGTATATTTCGTTTTCGTAAAAAAATTGTGATCAAGCTTTTTGTGTTTTCTTATTTTTATAATTGAGGATATATGGATGTAATATTTTCGGGGGATGGGGTCGGTACTCAAGGACAGAACCAAGAATTAGTGGCAGATGAGCAAATAGACTATATTTGTATGTTTGGGTCGGCTGGAATATGACAACTAACTGTGTTGGATTGAATTATATCCGATGTCTTGATGGAAATTCCATATCATTTAACATGTCACTGAGCGATCTCCCTCGTATGGCAATGCCAAAGCAAGGAAAGAAGGCAAGGTGCCCAGGTAAAGGCTAAGCTTATTCGGATGGAGAGAGTGTGGCTCATCCATCTTTTCGTCTTTTAGACTAGTCTAGTAGGGAGGGAATCTTTCCTGACTTCTTCTCCTAGTGAGATAAAGTATCGAAATGAATGGCCACCTCAAGTGTGTGGTGGATGTGTGACAAATGACCGACACAATTTAAATAATATTTTATTACATTACAATTTGTATACACTATGGACTGTTTTTTCACATCAATTATGAGGAGATGTGGAAGTGGGTGGCTTCAGAACCACATTCACATTCACACTTGAAGGTTCCACAGTGTAATAAATTGAGACATAGTCTTACTATATCGTCTTATATTTTTCTTCCACACGGTGTTTAAAAGCATCTATAGTGGATGCTCTAAGCGCGTAACAACAACTTAAACCTTCACACAAGGTTTTTAATCCTTCTCCGACCAATCCTACATGAAATAGGTGCTTTGTAGCTGCCTTTCGAGGTTAGCGCACATAGGACGATTGCAGCTTTCCCGGTTGTTCGTTTAGTCTATAGAAAGTTGTAGCGAAATTCTTCTTCCAAGAAGAAACACTTGGCGAGAACTAGCTACTTCCCGGTTGTGCCATTGTGCTTGTGCATAACCTGTATTCAACACCATACAAAGTAGATCCAATCCTAGATTTGGGAGGGTTTCTTGAGAAGATCGACTTACACAAAGCCTAGCTACGCCGGGACGTGAGACAAGCTTTGTAGGACCACTAAGGGTCAGGCCAATTCCGAAAGTAGAGACGATAGAAAGCAGTGAACAAGAAAACAATTGGCGATTGGGTCGCGATACCCACGCATGCGATGGATCACCATTGCGGAGACGGATAAAGCCCTAAACATCAATAAAAAAAACTCATCTTTGTTTTTTCTTGCATATCTTCTTTTCTTTGTTCGAGAGCTTGATGAAGATGTGCATTGGATCTAACAGAGTGATCTTTCGATCTTGGTACGCCAGATCTCGCTGCTCAACTATATAGACTATACAAAGGGGGCTTTTTTTCGTCTCGCCCATGTGTAACAACAAATGGTACTGAAAATAAAAACCGGATGAGCTGCGCGGACCTAGCCATGCCTTGGTTTCGTCCCTGTCGGTGCCCCATCATTATCCATAATTTCTTTTTCTTGGGACAGTAGCGAGGGAGGGATGACGAGGTGCTAGCCGCTTTCCCATTATTATATTTTTTTTTGTACGACGCGGAATGAAAGTCCGAATCTTCTGCACTATAATTATAGGTGTTAACGAGTCTAACCGAATCGAGTATCAGTTGTTTATCCACCCTATATGGATGAAAATGTGTAGTGCTTGTGTAGTGCACGTTAAGTTAAGTGTAGTGTTTTTAAATCACCCCATAATAGTTTAAGTCTTGCTATTTTTTTTTAGTTTTTGGTCCGGTTTGATACTCTTCTTATGGCTACTGTGAAACCATTTCAAGTTTCATTCTTCCATGGTTGTATGAGCTGTTTGATTTCCCTTAATGTTTATGTAAACTTAGATTTTAACATTGTAAAAAAAACATGATAGATTGAATGGTGGTAACCAATTTTTTCTGATTTATTCAAACTCCCTTTTGCTACAAGCATTATTATTTCCTTGATTGCAACACATGCACATCATATCTTATCTTTTTTATTTTTATTTTTAATTGAAGCAACATGAAACTCCTTTCCGCGATTTCATCTTGAATCTACCAATAAATTGGTGCCTGCAATGTTTAAAATATCATTTCATAGGCACGTTTGACCTGACTATTTTCGGTGTTGGTCTCTGAGAGTGTCTGTAGAGTGTGACTTCTACTCGGAATTTGATCCAACCCAAAGACTCTTTAACATTGGAGCCAACTGAAAAGTGTGGAGTCTATGAATGAATACTCTGTTCGTGCCCGGTCCAGCAACTTGTCAAGACTCATCTTTGCCAACGGATTGGCCTCAGAACCGAAGATGATATGCAGTTCAATCAATCCGACGTCATTTAAACTGCTTTCTACGGGCTCTGAATCTCACTGTTTGATGTGAATGATTCGAATCTGCCACTAAAACGCAACGTTTTTCTCAAGGATTACTCCCAATGAAGCAACTCTTTTATAAGCGTCTCAGTGTTTTCGGTTTCTCTTAAGAGATAACTTGAGCAAAATCCCCAAACTGACAATGAAATAAGCATTTTTCCTTTGTTCTCTTTGTCTTCTTCAACAACCTTTGGACTTTCTTCAACTTTCTTTGGTTGTTGTTGTTGTAGTAAATGATCACTTGCACCGTTTGTTGCTTGTAGAATGTCAATAATCCAAGACGGAGAAATCCTTTTTTCTTCTGTATGAATTGCCTTCTTTCGGGGTTTTTGAATGATCAGATTTTCAAGACATCCTAATGAGGATCCTATGGTTTCCTTGCAAAGATTCATGTTACTGTCTATATGTACTTGAACTTCTTTCCAAGGACCGTTAATATTATCCCCTGAAACTCGTGACAAATACTCGAGGCTAAAAGACAAATAACTTAGAAGATTCGCCGTGTTTGATAGAGAGTTATGGACATTCTTGTAAATTGATCCATGAAACGGTATATACCAAAAACAAGGTTCCATTTCTGCTTCATTTATGAACTTTTTCAAACCTTGGACCAATCCCATAAAATCTTTTTCTTTTCGTCTGACTTCGGCCAACTTAATGGATAGTTTGTCCTTAGATCCAGAAGCAAGAACTAATTGATTCATGCATTCTTGAAGTGTTAATAGACTTCTATGGAGTTGTCTTTTAACTAAAGTAGATGCCCTGTTTGGTTGGATGAGAAGCTCCACTGCAATTAAACAACATAAGCCAATGATTGCTCCGGTTAGTCTATGAATCGCGAATTCGTCTGCATCTCCATAATTGTTTCTCCCAAGTATTAAAAGGGCTCCAATGATTGCTGAAAGTCCACCTGACGGGCCATACATACGGCTGTGTCCTAAGAATCCGGTAAAAAAGATCCAAGGGAGTAATGCTAGAAACCTTATTTCAGGGTATTTTTGAAACACGAAGCATCCTAGGATGCCATAGACGGATCCAAGTGCGGTACCTTGAGCACGGGCATTGGACGAGGTGAAAAGTGCTTGTCTTCCTTCAACTAAACTTATTGCAACAACGAGTCCAGTCCAATAACCGTTTTGTTTGTCGAACATTAAGCCGGTCAGCACAGACATGCCTAATGAAAGTGAACATCTTGTTGCGAATCTGAATCTTTTCTTGCTGCACTTCGGGATCCATCTTTGAAAGATTTCCTTCAAGTTAAACGAGGTATTTTCTTCTACCACGGTTTTTGAGATTCCATTCGTAGTAGAATCACCACCAATCAACTGTTGAACACATGACAAGAAGAAACCAGCTGAAAAATCCTTAGTGATAGACATAATTGTGTTGTATTGAATGTTGAACTTGTTGGTTTCAAGTTCCGGGACTGTTGATTTCGTAGACAAAAGACATCTAGCTTGTTGTAGTCTAAGATTTATCAATGTAGAAGCATCGAGTATAACGTCTCTGATATCTTCGTTATCCCATTCATTTAAACAAAGCCTGTTTTCCAAAGCAATCCTCATTCCTCTCATTGATGTCTGTATTCCTTGCAATCTGTCTCCTGGACATGTGATTCTCATCCAAGGTCTCTCCCATATAATGCCACCCTGCAACATAGAAGAATTTACGCGTTTTAGCAAGTTGTGTCGTGTTATGTTTGACTAACTGAGGAACGAGACAGCGACAATACGCGTATAAGAAAACAGAACATAATTGTACCTGGATGAGGATGATGCTTTGTAGAAGCTTGTTCCCTGCTTCATCTAAAGGCTTGGACTTGGCAAGAAGCTCCGCCGCAACGTAACGGTTTTTGGCACCCAAGGCATTCAAATACAGATTCATTCTCTCTGCAGCGTTTTCAGCATACAATCCACATAGAATTCTAACCTGTAACAGTTGAGAATGTATATATGTCAGGCACCATATCATATTTAGAATGTTAAGAGTTTTTGAAAGCTTAAAGACTATTGTGAATAAACAACGTTTCTCAATTTTTAATATCAATGTTAATGGTGGAAGATCTATATATGAATAAAATTACTAAAGATTGACTAAAAGTCTACATTTGATTTGTAAATATATTGACTGCATATAATGATTTGGACCGGTCAAAAATACCACAAGATTGTGTTTTTGTGGTGTGGTAAAAAAAAAGAAGAGTATATGTACCACATGAAAACACCTGCCCACCCAAATGTTCCTCCCCTCTAGCTGTTGCTTTCTTTGAATCACTTTCTACCATTGTAAAAAAATTAAAATAACCAAAACTGTCACTTTCATGAGAAAATTACTGCATAAATAAATAATTAATAATATAACGTAAATTTTAAAATGGTCCAAGACGAAATAGAAAAAGAAAAACTGAAGGGAAGGAAATAGTCCAAATAACACGTGTACTGTTTTGCAGCTTATGAAAATGATGATGATATGACGTTTTTTTTACACTAAAACTGTGAAACTTCTTATGTTATTATTTATTTATTTATTATGATTTCTTTTGTTTGTTTGTTTTGAAAGGTGTTTTTTTTTTTTTATATTATAATTGTGAACTTCATATGTCTCCTTTTGTTTCTTTTCGTTGATGATCTGGCGTGTAGTCTGAGGGAAGTTTTTGTGTAGTGTGTACCTACGTGCGGATACACGTCGTGACACACTACACACCATATCTGATTTCATTCTGTGACTTAAAGCGTATTGCTGGTTCGATCGTTTCCCGTCACATCAATTCCAAAATCTCTACACCATCCAAGTATTTCCGTGGTGTGACTCCGTTGATGAATGCCATAATATTCCACTTAACTAATACCGTTAATTAATTATCACATTTCAGGAAGAAAGACTAAAAAAACACATTAAACATATTAACAAATTAATGCGTTACAGAATTATAAGGTAATAAGTTTACTGCTAATATTATTTCTGTATGTTTTGATTAAATACCTGAGTATGGGCAAGCCGAGGGTATGGAAGCAACAATGCCAAGAGAGCCGAGCCGGCACCAAGAGCCGTACTAGCCGCCACATGTAGAGGAAGCCTATGTGCATTATAATCAATCATTTTATCTCTATGAATAACTGCACTGATAAACACCAACACAAGCTGCCCGAAGCCTACCCGCTTGCACAACAAATCAGTGGACTTAGGCAGCGCCACCAGAAACGAGATCCCCGCCACCGCCAGAGCCGCCGTGAACGGTGAGAATTCCGCCGTTTGCTCGACGGCATAAATGGTCAACATATACTGAGGCACCACTTGAAGGGTGGCGAACAAGGCGTGCCAACACCCTCTTATGGCGGCACCCAAATACGCATCTTCTGAAACAACAATCATTACAGCTACTACATAAGCAAATGCCGGAAATGTTACGTGTTTTCGAAGACTGGAAGGGCCGTAGAGCGTCGTGCAGCCGATTATGGTGCATGCAACGGCTGTCCGGAGAGCTGAATGGAGTCTCATGTACAATACGCTCCGGCGTCTCTCGGCCATTGTTGTACTACTACTACTACTACTTGCTTTTGACATGCCTCCGTTTAAAGTAGAAGAAACTAAAAAATCAAAAATTGTTTTTAACTTTACACAAAATTGGTTAGAAACTATAAGCCTGAGGCGGGAATGAGAAGGTCTATGAGAATATATGTACTGATTTCTAAGTTTATTTTTTTAAGAAAAAATTGTGACGTTTAGAACAAGTCATTTTTAACATAAAAATTAAATACATTGTTTATTTGCAAATAATTAAATACATTGCTAGAAAATGAAATAGCAAATGACAGCAAGCTTATAGTTTATATCATATAATAGTCAAAAGATGCAACTTTTTCAATAAAAAAAGGAAGAATTTCTTGTAATAAACAAAATAAGCATTCAGTAGTATTTAGTTTTTGTCCGCTCCATACATGTCTATATTGCACAGGATTTCAATTTGCTTCTACGAATTACACATGTAGTTTTACAAAGGAAGGGGGAAAAAAAAACCACAACTGTAGCTATTTGTTTACAGAATTACACCTGTAAATTATATTAATTAAACTAGTATTTTTTTTTTTTTTTTGTTTTGTTTTGAAATTTAAACTAGTTAAATAAGACAAATGTTTTTCAACAACTTTTTCTTGTAGTAATATTTTGTCCGGCGTATCGGTGTTAATTACAGCGCCCATTCATTGTCGATGATTCCTGAAAGTTATTTCGATTAGGGGTCACTGCATTTGTATGGTATATTTTTATTCAAAAATTTAATCTGATGGATTCTGAGCGCAAAAAAATCGTATTTTTATCGATAAAACGATCTTTTAACACCAAAGTATATCGTTTTAAATTTTTAATACTAAAAATTATAGAACAATGGAGTCGCGTGACATTTTTGATATACATGCCTCCGCCACTGGTTGTCGAGGACAGCTAAAATATTAGAATTAGTAGCATAACAAAGACTAATGTTAAAATTCATCAACAATTCAGCTGAGCAATTATGATAAAATTATTACAAAAACATAATAATTTAATGACACAATCTATCTATATATATATATATATATCTATACTCATAATAAAAGTGCGATGAGGTGTTTAAAAAATTGTTTCTACCCATAAATTGTTTCTCCCAAAAATTGTTTCCTACCTCTGGTGTTTCAAAATTGTTTAATCGTATTATTTTTGGTTAAACATAAATCGATAAGCTCGGTAACGTGAGATTTGAATCTCAATATAGAGATAAACACAGGTATATCAACATAAGTGTGATTTTTATTTTTTTAGTGGTTTTTTTGTTAAAAAAAAAATAAGTACAATAAGAAACATTAAAATATTAAACACAACTAATATTGTATGCACGTGCCTGCTTACAAAACACAACTAATATTTGCTCGATAGATGGATGATGAACAAAAAAACATTATTACCATGATCATTTAATTTATGAAATAACAAATATTAAAATTAATATTGAAAACAAAATACATTATGCTCTAAATCGTAAAGTTTTTCTCTTTTCTTGTACTTTATAGTTTATATATTTTTAAATCCTAAGGTTTTAAAATTAAATTATCTTTTTAATTTTTAATTTGTTTTGCTTCTATAATGCACAGAAGTTATAATAAAAATATAAATTAAATTAAATTAAATTAAACATAGAAACTATAAAGTACAAGAAAAGAGGAAAAAAAACCAAAATTTGGTCTTATCTCATTGATTGAAAGAGGCAATTGCCTCATTTGTAGCCAGAGTTCGAAGAATCGCTCCTCGGTTGTCGGGCTTATCTGATTGATTGCATACAAAATGACACCTCCATCGAGGATAAAATAATTCAAATTCCTGAGGCAGTTTGGTAGACATCAATCAAGTTGAAAGCAGATTAAGATATCGCCCTATCGATTCGGGCCATGTCGTTAGGTTGCGGACCTACATGCGATCTACGACCCTTCACAAGTCTAGGGCTTTTGACATTAGTATGACCGGATTGTACACGTGGCATTCACAAATGAGTTATCGGACCATTCTCATAATTGGTCTTACATTGGACCTAGCCTAGCTTTGTAGTCCGTATCATCCGACCAGACTGGCCTATCTTGGGTCGGCACAATCTACATCTGACCGCATTTTGCGGACTGTCACATGGCTATCCCGAGCACTCTATTCACCTCGGGCGAGCGCGTGTACAATCTCGAGACAACATGAGCTCTCGATCAATGGGCCTTCCGAACATTATGCATGACCTTACTCACGATTGTAAGTGTTCTCTTAATGACTCCAAGATTATCACTCCATTAAGGCAAGGGTAATAAGCATTACCACGATCCCCTCAATCATAGGCCATAAAATCGAGGATACGACCAATCCCTTTGTGTATACGCTTATAAAAAGGATATTCATCCTCATAAACCAAAAGTATTTTATTGGCTCGATCACATACAAACTGGGTACATAAGCAGTCTAAACAACAGTTGTCAATGATCAACAAAATCTTCAGTTTACCAAATGGAATTCTCCCAAAATAATTTGATTATCCATTAACCAAACCATAAAATTTCTAAACATCTTCAATATGTAACTTAAGCATATTTGACCTTTATCAAATTTATCATTATTCTTAACATATGCAACACATTTTGCATTTATTCTATATTAAATTACATCTTACATTTATAATTTATATTTTTACTATCAATATATGTTTATTGTATTCGTTCATCTCAAACTTATTCTATCATTTTAACTTAGGTATCGAGTTTTGATAGAAGGAAACCGACTAATCATACTAATAGATGATATAAAACATCAATAAGTCTTTTGGAAATAATTCTTTCTTTCCTTCATCGCAAAAAAAAAAGAAGAGAAATTAAGTACTCAATCTTTTCAGGTGAAATTAGTTAAATTGCATATTTTTCAACGATGTCATTCAATAATATGATTGACAAATTATTATACTATCAAAAAATACAAAGCAACGATGTTACTTTCTCAACTTTCACATAAGCATCCATAAAGCACAAACAGACTTGAAAAATCAACGATGACAGAGGCTTCTAACACCTCAAACCCATTACAGAAATAACAAAGAAAAAAATAACAAAAATAGAGGCGATTCTCTAAATAATGTTTTGGTTGAGGACAATGACATGGTTGATATGGGTAAGGGGTGGAGAATATTGAGGAATCTTATGTGGATGACTTTATTCTTGACGAGGACCTGCGTGATTATCAAAGATTGGCAGAGGAATTAGAGTGTAAATTAATGCATATGCTATATAGACTCTGTATTGATAACAAACAGAGCTTTATTGCATCAGGGCGAGGTGGTTTGCTGCCTTGAACCTTCCCTAGTATAATACCATAAAAAATACTCGGCTAAGCAATGAACTAGGTCTTGAACTGCTTAGGCTTTGGTGCATGCCTGGACAATGATACCTACACAATAGACCCACTGGCCTTCTCGAAGTTCTCATGGTTGTGTCCATTTTGGCCCGGGTTTCAGAAAGTGTTTTAGCGAATTCAGCCCATAAATTCTCACAGAAGTGGTCCCACTTCCTCTTACATAGGTGACCTCCTATAAAGGTACTCTGCAATATCCCACGTGTCTTTACCAAGATATAGGAATCATTAAAAGTTTTATGCTTAACTTAAACCCTTCAGCATACAACACTTTTGTTCTAAGGTAAGTGCTACATGTCCATTATAACTTAGTGTACGTTTTGAACCATGATCTTGAGATCTCCAGTCATTATGGTTGGGTTGACACTATAAAGGAACATTTGTAATAGGCTTTAGTCCTATTCTGTTTGTCAATATTGACATCTAATCTCTCTATGTAAACCTTTTTGTCAGCGATCTGCAAGATTCTCATTTGATTTTATGTAATCAATGAAAATCACACCATTAGAGATCAATTGTTTGATGGTATTATGTCTACAACGTATATGTCGAGACTTACCATTATACATACAATTTTGTGCGCGTCCTATAGTCGACATACTATCACTATGTATGCTGATAGGAGGAATTGGCTTTGACCAACATGAAATATCCTTTAAAAAATTCCGAAGCCACTATGCTTCTTCTCCAGCTTTATCCAAGGCAATAAACTCGGTTCCATAGTGGATCGAGCTATGCATGTTTGTTTTGAGGATTTCCAGGACACTACACCACCACCAACAGTGAATACATATCCACAAGTGGATTTAGGATCCTTAGACTCATAAATCCATTTCGCATCACAATATCCTTCCATTACTGCTGGATATCTGGTATACCATATTCCGAGGTTCATTGTAAACTTCAAATACCTTAACATCCTGTCAATGGTTATCCAATGATCCTCACTTGGATTACTTGTGAACCTATTTAATTTATTCATACCCGTGTATGATCACGTTTCATGTGGATGATAAGATGAAAATTGAGAATCGCCTTAATTTGCGCCTGTCATCCTCTAATGAATTTAACTTTATTCCAAAGGCTCACTTAGCTAACATCAATAAACCCTTTCTGTCACGACCTTTGTCTTTTGGAGGTAAAAAAAATTCTAAAATCACTTTCTTGACTAAGGATAGAGAAGACAATGAAGATGAGGAGGATGATGTCAGTGAAGAAAAAAGGTTGTCCGTTTATGGGGAATCAGAGCATGGTTTTTGGGTCCTCCCCATAGAACAAAAGCTGAAGCCTAACTTTGTGTGGACAAACAAGGAAACTTACTCCACATCTTAATACTCTGAGATCTTGAGGCGAGTCTCACACTTCCCGCACAATGATCCAGGAGATCAAAAGAAGAAAGTGATTCTGTGGGTGGGAACAAAAAAGTAACAAGTTCACTTGGAGAATTTAGCTTAGGGTCTTTCGGTTTCCCTTTATTTTGACTTAGCAATGAACATCGTACTCTTTCCTCATAGTAGATTTTTTCCTTTGAGTTTTTTCTTTACGAGGTTTTAACGAGGTGGGGTTGGGAGCTTAAATTTCCTAAACTTTACAGAGGTTGGGTTGGACCGCCTTAACCATTCCAGATCAAAGAAAAGACAACGAATCTAAATTGTTAAATGGATACATTATGCCTCCAATAACGCCGTTAAGCCTAAATTTTATGGCGTTATAGGTGATATCATAGTCGATTACCAGCTAACCCCAAGGTTCGAAGCGTTACAGGTGGTATCATGGTGGCCAACCTGATGGAATGAAGTGTAGCACCGTGAAAGAAGGTAGGACTACCTCTAGAATTATTTGGTAAGGTCCTGACAAGAATGTCCGTAAGAAAGGGAGAATGTAATATCTCAATTGGAAAAATAGGAAAAACATTACTAATATATATGGTTGACACATAATAGACATTGTAATTTGGGTTAACCATTTTAAGAAATTAACAAGAAATAAGGTTGAGATATAATGAATTTGGTAACTTGGTGTCATGTGAGAAAATAGACTTAAAGTAATTATTGGATCCATTATTCCTCAAATAACGGCGATAGACCGAGTTGAAAGTATAATAATATACGTAGATACATCATGCACGACACATGTTTAGGCTAGACGGACTAAGAGAACATCCACAAATAAAGCATAAAATTTACGATAAATCATGATTAATACAACTATACAAATCAAATATATATTTTGTATTGAAAAAAATATTTAACATATTTAAAAGAATGATAGATGTAACATGAAAATGCAAAGTACAAAATCATTTCACAACAATATCATTACTCAAAATCTTCTCCTTTTATAAATTGATGAATACATATTCAAATATATATATATATATATATATATATATATATATATATATATATATATATATATATATATATATATATATATATATAGATGTATTAAATTTTAAAAATACCGAATCTAACTGATCACGTGCGGAGCACGTGCATTTTGCTAGTAAAATAAAACGAATGACAAACTTTTTCATGCATTTCAATATACAATTACATAATAATACAGAAATTAAGGTAATTGAGACGAGTGTAAACACTTTGTCATTAAAACAATTTGTTTTGTTAAAATGTCTTGTGTACGAGCAATAATCTCACAACATACAATATTTTTACTAATATAACGCCGGTAGTTTTATGGTAGTACAGGTATCTGTATATCATATCTGTTATTCATGACAGAATCTTCTAAAACACAAGTAAACATGAAAATAACATGTAAAAATAAGGGGCCCATAACGTTATCTAATATCACAATGTTATCGCCAAATCATCTTTTATCAGAAGTTGCGATATAACCGGTGACTCTTCAAACTTTCAACAAATGTCAAACGGCCTTATCGATATTGATTCACGGAGAAAATTTGAAAATTATCAGAGACATTAGTTTTATTTTTACATTTATTAATAACAAAATTACAATGATTTAATACTCCAAATCTCGGTGGAGACACTCACTTGTTTGTATGCCCCTATCTGTTTATACTAGCAAATGTGGTTACAGAAACTCAATACTGCATATGTACCATGGTGTTGAAATTTTCGTCATGAACCGAAGAAGTATTTATCTAAGAATAGTTGGTGGTAAAGCTTGAAATTTTCAGTGTATCTTGTTAAAGAACTAAAGCCTAAAGGTATAGGTTAAGATAAGCTTTCTTTTGCATTATTCCATTTGTTAACCTTTTTCCCAGATTGATGTAAATGGTAAGAACACAGCTCCTCTACCCGAGTTCTTAAATAGAGAAGGGGCTTCTTGATCGACACCATCAAATGGAACTTTACAAAGTTTTTATCAACAAAGAAGGGAGGGTTGTGGAAAGATATGGCACTAAATTGGGAATTCAGCTTTGATCTTTGAAGTAAATGATGTGTTGATTAATCTAGGACAATCTCTAATGGGGAACAATTGTTGCTACCTGGCATGATATTGTTAGGTGTAGTGTCAGAAAACAATTATCTAATTGTTTTAGGGCGAATTAATAATTCATCTTATTATATGCATGTATGCTTATAATTAAGACACTCACCAAAACCCTAAGTACCTCGTTTATGTAATCATATAACTCGATTGTATAGCTATACACAAGAGGATTGAGTTAGTGAGATGTACTTAAAATTAACTTAGTCCGTTGCGTTGATTAATCGAGTGCGGGTCTCATGATTAATATGCTAATAATGAGCCCGAAACACTTTACGGTGTGCGATCTTATCACATTATCGGTAATAGGAAGTACTAGTGGGGCATTTATATATGATGATAATCATATAGAAATTTGAACCGATTTGATTTGAGTTCTCGATATAATTCCGTGTCGAGAAGTCTTATCGAATTACAAGATGATCATATATGGATTAATCTCAATCTGAGGTGATCACAAAGCGATTTGCTTAGACTAGAGTAGGGTTTGATGTGTTAGTAAGGATCACTTAGTATTATGTGGTCCAACACTTCTCGTTGGCTCTATTCAGGATGAGTGAGTAGTATGTCTTATCTCAGAGATATGGAATCCATTCCTTCCCTCGGGGAAGTAGACGAACCGATTCCTTTATTTGTTAACCACAGAAACGATCGATGAGCTCAATTCATATTACATTAGTTATGAACTAATTGGTCACTTAGGGGTTAATGGTAAATAATGATAAGATGTTTGAGAAAGGGTCTACGCGGATATCCCGAATCGAAATGAGCGATCTATGGAGGATTTATCCGTATGTAATGATTATATCGGTGGGCGCTTATCAACTCATAGTTGAGTATAAGTTATCTATATTCGGCAGAGTTCAGTTTCGGGTTTATGGTGGTGTAATCCCGGAATTAAAAGATTGAATATTATTGTTCGGTCTAATGAATAATTTTATTTAATTTATTGTAAATTTCTCTTGAATGTGGGTCAATAATTACGCGTGGCTTTCGTAATATAGCATATACGATTTCTCGTCGTTTCACCTCAATTGTAATTAAATAGTTGGATTGGACTATTTAATTGATATGTAGATGAATTGTTTAGTTGGACTAGATAATTAAATACATGGAAAAGAAATTTTTCATGGTCTCGACCCAACGTGTCGGAAAAATGCGCATGGACCTTTATTTAATTAGGGTGGGGGCGCCTCTTGTGTTATGTAATTATTAAGGAATTAGTTTTCTTGGATAATTATTTAATATATGATTTATCTTTTATTTGTTAAATGATAATTCATGAAATATTAGATAATAATATTATTTATCCTAATTTGTTAGGGATAATTATTTTATTTATCTTTTATTTGGAATAAGGATTAATCTAATAATTATCTCTTAATTATTAAATCCTTGGAGGACAATGATTACTCTCATATATAAAGAGAGTTCTCCCAAACCTTATGACACACACAAATTTCGAAATATTGAATGGAAAATAGCTTGGAATTTTCGGCTATTTTCTTTGGGTTCGAGTTTTAGAAAAACTTCGGGTTTTTCTAAGATAGCATATCGAGGAGGTCCGCGAAAAACACCATCCACCTGGTGGTGCTTGGAGACACGTTGGAAGACTTTGGCTTCTCAACCCCGGCTCTCAACTAGCTTGGATTGATCTTTTGTTCTTGGCGTTTTGCACCATGAAAAGGTTGGTAATCTAAACCCCCTCGTAAGTTTAGATCTATTGTATTTATGTATTTTGGTTGACTAGATCTAGATCTATACTATTACTAACTGCGTAATCGGGTTGATCTTGATCCATCCGGCGATATTACATCCTACATATGTGCCACGTATTTGAAAGAAGAGTAACCGCTCCCGGCTCATTCGGACTCTGCGGTTGATGGGTAACTATGGTGCGACTTTTCTTTGCAATCGGTGGAGTTTATAGTGGTGTTGAGCAGTTAATGCAACACTAGAAAATGAAGAGACTTTATAAATAGAAATTTGTTGGTGGATTTGCATTTGGTGCTCTTGTTACAGGCTATAAAGGAAAGAGCATCACAAGCGCAATGCATGCATGCGAAGCAACACTTGCGGCTCAACTTGTTCTTTTCTTTGATTAATGGAATTTTGTAATTTCATTTTGTCTTGTGTTTTCATTTTCATCAATTTCATTGTATCGGCTCATTTACTAGTTACGTTTGTGCGAACTCGATGTTTAGCGAAGAAAAACTCGAGAGTTTTCTTGAGATTTTGTTGTTATCATTGATACTTGAGTTTACGTGATTTTCTTATTTGTTACGGAATTAGCATTCGATTCTTGGTTGATTCATGGTCGTTTAAAATTTTTTGCGAGATAGATACCGTTCTTGTCGACCATGGCGTGAAGAAACAAAATTAAGTCCATCTAGTTCCTTCTATGTTCATCCCAATGAAAATCCTTCATTGATATAGTTCATCCATTGATGAATTGTAATAACTAATGATGAGAGTCAACTTTACTTTGCTCCGGTGCATATTTCAACCCCCGTTTACGGCACTTTTGGCTCATTCCGGGCAATTCTAGGCCATGTTAAGGGATAAAACACACAATGCATTCACTTTGAGGTAAACCATCATATAGATGGCAAACCTTGCTATTTGACGATGTTTTTAGTCCTTTCGAGTCCTTGTTATCTTACGAGACTATGCTCGGTATCTGTTTAGATGTCATGACGTAGGATATAGGTGCTCGTAAGCCTGAAGGGTAAGGTATTGAGCTCATAAAGGAAAGACCGAGGTTCGGGGACGGGAAAAGCTGAAGAAAAGTGCAGAAGCTGAATGAATGCAGTCAATGAATACGCATTCTAAGTTATGCATACGCATCCTTGGTACAAGATGCAAAGGTTTGGAGAAATGCGGCTAATCGTCGCGCATTCCATGTGATCGCGTCTGGCATAATTGATCTGAGATGCTCAAGCTTGGAGAATCAGGAACAATGCGTACGCATTCCAGAAGCAGCAGCAAGTCAAGAGTTGGGGGCAAAACGTTCAATGCGTACGCATGCATGGCAATGCGTACGCATCTATCTCAGCCAGGATCAAGTTTTCCCCAGACGACCCGCGAGCAATGCGTGCGCGTTGACGAGGATGTGTGCGCATTGGGCGATTTAAAAAGCAATTTTGAGGCACATATAAATAGAGTTCTTTGCACGAGTTGGATATACTTTGGATACTACACTTTACCTAAAATCCTCTTCCTCATACCCTTGTCACCCCTTTAGATTGAAGTTTCTCCTTTCACTCTTAGATTCACTTCTACATTAGTTATTACATAGAATTAGCACAATCTAGCTCAATTTTCTTTTCTACTTTTGGATTTTGGTTATTTTGGGTCTTCATCATCATCAATTGACATTGGGTGTGATGAAGCTTGATGTAATTCAGATTTCTCTGAATTTGGTAATCAATTTGATTCCCTCTTTCTTATGGCTTTAATTTTGCCTTTAATTGTTGTTTTTAGTTTTATTATAAGTAGCTAAACATCTCATAGTCAAATTATGTGAAGATTGATGAAATCACCCTCTAATTGTCGAAATTGGGAATGAGTAGTGTTTAATTGTTGTTATATCGATGAATTCATGTCTTAAAACTTATTCTTAATGCTTGAATTAGACTGTACACCTAGTTATGAACTCACACACCACTTTCATAAATGTACATTGCAAAGAGGTGTGGGAAAAGGGGTTTCAAGATCATTTCTTATAATCAACTGAGTTGTTTAGATTGATTAGGGAGTGAGGTTCAATCGGTTATGAAATCGAGCAACTCTAGCGCGTTAATCTTGTTTCGGTCAATTAAATCCTTAAATGAGGACTTTTGAACTGGGCAAAAGGTGTTTGATTGTGGCATGGCGTCTTACACTAGCTTAGAGTTTGCACCCATGAATGAGTCGATATAAGTGTTAGGTTGGTAAATCCCGTTCCCGAATAATCAATTAGAGGCGAAAGTAATCAATTGGATCATGGTTTGGCTATGTTTCTCTTTATATCTTTTATTATCCTTAGTCTACATATCGTTTTAGCATAATTGAATACTCGAAACATTTTGGTTGACTAAAACTAAATCCGAAAACGACTTTGGTATTCGATAAATTCCTCGTGGGATACGACCTTGCTCGCTACTATAGTGCATCCGACTCGGTACCTGCCCGATTAAAGTTGGACCGTCACTATTTTGGCCATCAACTACCATCCATGGAAGATGTCCATGGAGATGGTGTTGATCACAAAAAAATAAATATGGGTTTGTTGATAGTACAATCAAGAAACCAAAGGTGAGTTCAGCTGAATTTCAATTCTGGAGGCAGTGTGACACAATGGTGAGAACTTGGATTTTGAATTCAGTAAAGAATACCATTTCTCAGAGTTTGATGTATTTCAAGAGTGCTCAGTATTAAAACACAGACGAGAAACTTACAGTTTAAGAAAGACTGAAACAAAAGCAATGCAAGCATAAAGTATGGCGGAAATTAATAAAACAAAGAAACAAAAAGAACATAGAGATTTAGCATGGTTTCCGTCGTTGTGCCGGCCACTCCACGGATAGAAAAAAGGAGAATTTTATTATGCGCAAAGTTACAAGGATTTTCACACACACTGCATTGATTACAACATTGGTATTTATAGGCACAATTCCCTAACCCTAACCGCCATAAGATCTTTGTCGGAATTGTCATAATACCCAGATGTAGACCCCAGCTCCAGTTGTTATCCACCAAATGAAACTCAACTCAAAAACTGACTTTCCCAGACTTGTAACCAATTGCTCAGATGCGGAACTCAGATGTACTCAGCAATAACTCGGTGACAAAGCGAAAGCGGCGACTTGAAAGAAACTCGGTTGCACTTCACCACAACCGACTTTCACAGAACTGAATACTCTTACTAAGCTGACCATCATTCTCAACTCAGTTTCACATATTAGTTCCACAAGTTTATAACTCAGTTTTAGATATCAAGTCACTTAACTGACACTCAGGATGTGTGGAAGAATCTTGCTGATCGATTTGCATGTGTTGATGTCTTTAGACTTTCTAATATTTTTGAAGAAATGCATTATTTGAAACATGGGCCCGATTTTGTGAATCAATACTTTACAAAGTTGATGAATGTTGGGAAGAAATCAAAACTTTACGTGATTCCTACTTGCGGATGTGACATCAATGTCATTGTTATTAGGATCAAGTCTTTACCGTTGTCTAAAACCAATTGGTGTTAGTAAGCGTCTTCTTATATTTCCTTATCCAGCCCCAGTGTGGGCGCATAAGAAGAAGCGAGAGCCCAACACTTGACTTGTTTTTTTGTTTGTTTGGGAAGTGTGGACCTATAAGAAGAGAGTGTAACCCAACACATAGGTTTTTTTTTGTTTTTAATTGTCTTTGGAAGTGAGGCTTGAACCGAGATCTTCTGCTCGATCTGTTAGGATCAAACGCTTACCGTTGTATTAAAAGCCAATTGGTGTTAGTAAATGTCTTCTTATATTTCCTTATATCAATTGTCATGCCGTAAAAACTCTGTTAGATCACATGGAAGCAAAACATGTGATGAAGTTTCCAAAAAGGATTGATGGGCCAATTTGAGTCAATAGTGTCTCAAGCTATGTTGTTAAGGAAAATGATATGTGCATATTTCTGGCATTTGTGTAGTCTGCACAAACTCTAACATCTTTGTGTCTTATTGATTAAAGTCTTAAATTATTTATTGTGATGAGTCCCAACAAAATATGTGTTGTTGATTGTGTTGTGTATGATGTTGTGGTAGAAGAAGTAGTGGATGTATCACTACTCGTGTTGTTAAATTGGGAATTCAGCTTTGAACCTTGAACCTTGTGCATACTGTTTCTTGGACTTCATCATTAGTTCCAGGTTTTTGCCAAGCAAATTGATTGCAAGGAAATGCGAAAATTTCAACACCATGGTACATATGCAGTATTGAGTTTCTGTAACCATATTTGCTGAGAGGGTTTTATTTTTTTTATTTTTTTTTCAGATTTGAGCTAATATGTGTTGCATATATGGGCTTTTCCCTTGGGCTTATATGTTGGTTAGAGCATATGATCTTTCCGCAAGTTTGATGGTTTCCTTTTGGTCTTTTAGAAACTGTTGAGTGATATATATAATTATTTTCATTCATAATCGCCATTTTTGAATAAAATAGTGTAATTTTTTTTTGTCACATTATGTAGGTGACGTTTTAGTCAGTACTCCTTACGCTTAGTGGCAATTTAAAATTTCTTTTCACATTGTGTTGAGTACTAAAAGTTTGTACATCATCCGTTCTTATAAATTGGACGACTAAATTTCGTGTCATGTAAAGAATGATTTATCACATTTAATAGTGATTAATAGTGATGTATTAAAATAATTTGTTTTGTTAAAATGTCTTATGTACGAGCAATAATCTCACAACATATCTTTCAAAAAAAAAAAAAAAAAAAACTCACAACATACAATATTTTTACTAATATAACCTCAGTAGTTTTATGGTGGTGCAGGTATGTCGTGTCATATCTGTTCCACCAACAAAATCTTCTAAAACAGGAAAATAACATGTAAAAAATAGGGGGGGCCCATGACATTATCTAATATCCTATTGGTCCTGGATCACTAAATCGTATTTGGTCGGGAGTTGCGATATAACCAGTGACTCTTAAACTTTCAACAAATGTCAAGCGGCCCTATCGATATTGATTCATAAATTTTTTTTTCAGTTGGAGCACGGATAAAATTTGAAAATTATCGGAGACATTAGTTTTATTTTTAACATTTATTAATAACAAAATTACTTGGATTTAATACTCCAAATCTCGTGCGGAGGCGGTGACCCTTCATCATAATTAGGTTTACTTATTAAATGCTAATAGTTGAGTACGACTATTTTGTCCTCTAGCTCCCAATTTCTTCCTTTTTATTTTTATTTTTGGTTTTCGAAGGTGCCAAACGACGTCGTCTGCAAATGTAATGTGGGTAAGAATAGAACACGCATCTCCTCATCTTCTTCCACGTATCTGTGATGATGCCGGACTCCCATTACCGTTCTCTAGCTCCACCACCGCCTTTCTTGACCTCTTATTTCCCGTTTCGTCCACTGAGGGTCTATAGTGGCTCCACTACCGTTGTACACCGGAGGTAGAAGATGTGGGTGGGGGTTTACATGGGTTCCATATCTCATTTCTGCTGCTTCGTCTTCTGGGTCGTCTGCTTGGTCCTTCGTCTTCCGGCGTTCCGTACTCTGACAGGTAGCGGCCGTCTCTTTCTCTTCTCAATTTCTTCCCACTGCAAGATTTTGATGTATATTGTGTGTGTATGGGCTATGTTTTGGTTTTCCTAGTGTTCGGGGTAATAGGTGGTTTTCTTCTGAAATTCATAGCCACAGATTGAGTATCTGCAATAGTTGTTGTAGTATTTGGCTATGTCTGTCTTTATTTGGTTGGATTTCATGGCAGACCCGTACTGCATAGGTTTGATGTTGTTCGGTGTCTTTATCTTCTTCTACTGTAAATTTTATTCTCAGCATGCTAATTAATGACTATGTGCTCTGTGTATTGCGTGAAGGTGTTTGTCCCTGTTCTTGCATTTGTTTGATGTTCTTCTGCATGATATTACACCTGCTGCCTGCCTTTACTGGTTTTTTTCCCAAAGATTTTTTTTTTGACTAATACTGACTGCTATGTATTCTATCCATTGCATCAACACATATGCTGCTGACGTATGAAAGATTAAACAGAGTACTTTATTTAGATGCAATAATGTTACAGACAGATTTGAAATTAGAGAAATAAAAATTACCATATGAAAGATTAAACATAGTACTTTATTTAGATGCAATAATGTTACATACAGATTTGAAATTAGAGAAATGAAAATTACCAACCACACAATGGGACATAATGATTACACCTGGAAATGAAATTTAGGAAATTAGACTATAATGACATCCCTTTGGTTCTTCCTTTCACTCGCTAATACTCCGGAACATCTCCGTTTGGTAATTCCATGTAATCTGAGGCTGTGTCATCCTGCACATTGTTGTTGCCTGCATTCTGTGTGCATGAATTGCATGGTATCTTCCCTGCCACATCTGGGCAAGCCTCAGTTGCTCTTGGCTGAAGGTTTTTTCCCACTTTAGCTGCTCTGTTGTCTCGTGAAGCTTTCGGCCCATTTCCTTTGTCACCTCGTGGAGTTGTTTCCCTGATATGTCGCGCTCCTTGGCTAAGCTTTGGGTTACATGGTCTGGATATGCGCCTAACTTAACGATATCTTCATTAGTGATTGGGTCATCATTTAGTTTCACGGGAATCGGCGGAGTATAGGCTTCGTACTTCCCTTCTTCGGTCTCATATATTAGTGGGGGAAAAACATTTTGGAAATCCATATCTTTCTTGAGAAATTTGGTTTTCTAGCTTATTTTGTAGGGCTCTCTTGATCTCCTGTTTGGGTACATGCCATATTTGGAAAATCCCTTTTATAGGCATTATTGGCCTCGAAAATTGGGTCCTTCAGGGTCTTCAAAGTACTTTTTGCCACATCATGTGTTGTGTTTTTAGGACAACTTTGTATTCTTGTATCAACTTCTTTGGATTCTATGCACATAATTTATTGCTTACTTTTCACTTTGCTTTTGGTTTGAAGGTCATTCAATGCAATTTACTTCATTCGAGTTCCTTTCAATTCCAATGTGCCTTTTTATTACTTCTATTTAAAGCATGTCGACTCTGTCTTTAAGAGTCATTTGTTGCCGGATTATGTGTATGGTTTTAGGACAACTTTGTAATCTTGTATACTTTTTTGGATTACTATATGTACATCCTTCATTAACTTCTTGTTTATTGCATTTGTTTAGTTTCAAGTCCATTCAATGCAATTGACTTTATTCAGATTCCTTTGAATTCCAATGTGCTATTTTATTACTACTATTCAATGCGTCGGCCTTTATGCAGAATTTGGAGGTTGACTCACTGTTTTTGGTTTGCCTTTATCTGTTTAGCTCTATCTTCCCCTACCACTTTACTTGCTATGTCATTGCTGGTCTTTATTTGCCTATCATAATGTGTTCTTCTCTTACTTTTAACTGTTTCACTGTGGCACGCTTCTTTAGTGAGAAAGGGCAATTCACCACGTGCTACCTAGAACGTACGTCTAATTATTTCGTTCGTTGATGCAATGACGAGTTGTTGAGCTAACTTCCTTAAGTGGGTACCAAGGATTAAGGCTTCGATTCTTTGTGCTTCAAGGTAATTCTAAGCTGCATAACTACATCTTCATCTACTGTATTGCACACTTTTAAGGTTATCTTCTCTTTGTGATTCATTTGAGAACCAATTGAATGGCGTATGTGTAGCGGATGTGCGAAACTAGAACCTTTGCACATTGCTTCGTAACGTGTCGATAATGTAACATGTTTTACAACGGAGCACATTATGCTTCCGTGATACCGATCGGTGTGAATGTATAGCACACGGTTTTCTTTGATGAAATAACTCACTTTACTACTTTGAGTGTTGGTGTTCAGGAGTGGTTTGCCTTTTGTAAGGGTCCTTTCAGTTCCAATGTGCATGGTTTATTTCCACGTGTCTTCTTCTTGAGATTATTAGGATTTTCAGCGACTCCCAATGTGCATGCTTCTTTGCCAATTCAATTTATCTATCACTCTTGCTGCTGTTTTTATAGCTTTGTTGGGTTCACTTTGTCGGGATATGTATTTGGTTTTGGGATGATTGATTTGGGTGCACAATTGATAACCGTTGGGTGGTGCCCTATAACCCGTACTTACTACAGAAATATGACTGTCATATCAATGTTGAGATATGTTCCACTATTAAACAATCTGGAACAGTAAGGCTTATAAAGGAAGCCAAACTAATTATTTAGGATGAAGCCCCAATGGCACATAGAGGTGATGAGGCGATAATGAGCAGCTATACTAGCACTACAAATGAGTGTGTCGATGATGTAAACACCGCTATCTTTGGATAAAATGGATGGAGAAATAACATCGTTACATAAAATCTTGATGTAACTATCGATCCCCAACAACAAAGAGATTATGAGGACTTCTTAAATTCACTAAATCCTAGCAGTCTTCCCCCACACAGGCTACTACTTAAAGTTAATTCACGATAATCTTTGTTAAAAAATATTAGTCCTATCGAAGGACTATGCAATAACACTAGACTAATTTGCAAAGAACTAAAAATACACACAATTTTAAATCGAGATTACAGCGGGCCCTTTAGTTTGGACAAGCGACCATATTACGTAAGATACCTTTGGAATCATCCAACAACGATAAATTTGAGATTCCTTTTAAGCGATATCAATTTCCAGTACGGCTTTGTTACGCCATGACAATTAACAAGGCACAGGGTCAAACATTAGATCGTGTCGGGATATATTCACGGGAACGATTTTTCCCGTAGTCGACTCTCGTGGCTTTTCACGAGTCGGAAGATTCGACGCATTAAAAGTACTTATAGCACCACCAACATTCATGGATAAATTAGAAAGAAATACAACACAAAATATTGTTTTCAAGAGATCATTCAAAAGGCACAAAATTATCAACAACCACGCCTCTAAAGCAGCGATGAAAATTAGCACACGTACTTTAATTTTTGTAAATAACATACCATTATTAATAGTATTCATTCTTTGATCTAACAACAATCTCTTAAGTAATGGTGCAAGGAAAGAATTATTTCTCAATTAAAATCACTCCTCAACTACCATTTGGAGGGTGAAGGTCTTAGTTCTTGACAAAACAAGCGCTTATACAAGCGAGGGTGGCGTGGGACTCAAAAAGTACTCCTACAAGATAGAGAGGTACATAAAAAGACACTATCATTATTTTCTCTTGTTTGCTCAATATTCAGCCTTTGTTTATCACTTGTTCTTATTATTATGTAACAGTAAAATAAGATTGAAGCTATTTTGTGGGACCACACTATTGAGGTGCTGAAACAAAGCCTCCACCCGTTCTCAATGTACATCATCGGTGGAGCACGAGTTCAACCCATTAAACCTGCATTCCTGCATATGTCACCTGATATGACAATGCAATGGGTATTCACAGCATCAACCTACATACGACCAATAACAGAAACACATGAAACCATTCCTTACCCTGTTATAGAGACAGTGCCTATGGCAAACATCCGCCCGCTCGCAGGCACCAAAAGTATGATTGGTATGTAAACCCCAATTACATTGTCATCATTGTTTCCTTCATACAAACTATATTAGACTCACAATTAATAGCCACGCACCGCTATTTTTCTACTATCAGATATAATAGCTGCAGTCATTGACATAAAACCACCAAAGGAATGAGAGGTCAAATCAAGGCTTGTACAACTCCAAGAATACATTGTTATAGATCAAGAGTAAGTTTGCCCCTCAGTTCAACACTTCAAAATCATTGAAATACACGAGGCGAAATAAGCCTGTAATATGTAGTTATCCACTCCTTACGCAGGCTTAAACCATTGATGCTAACAATGTGGGTAGAGTTTCTCACCAATCAAGGCGTAGAAATATACGCAAAGAGAGAAACCATGCCCATTATCGTCTGTAGGGGACTTACAACTACACCATTCTCAGGTTCGGAATATATCTAACAATATTCCTCAAATCTTACATCAGTATATTCATGAGTATAGGTACTTATTGTTCGTATCTTATAAAGGTGGTTCACTATCAACTGTTCCGTTTTCTTACATCACATTGGATCCAGATATTCCACAGGTCAAAGAACTACGTAACTAGTAATATCACCTACGTTTGTTGCTCAATTGTTAACTAGAACAGGTCCATAGGCAGGTTATAACTAATGCCTTCCCACGTAGGGTGGATGCAAACAAGAAGGTCATCAAAGGTCTTGCCAATGACCTACCAGCGACTATCTGGAATCCACAAAGGACAACAATGAAACCATACAGATAACGGACATATCACTCATACAACCCGGACACAAAGTGCGAACACATAAATTCAGAAAAAATAAATTAGGCGTCCGTATGCATATTCATATTCTTTGCTAACTAATATTGAATTATTAGATAAATTGATGATTAGTGCACATAATTGATGATAGGTAATTCTACTGCAATGTTTATTCCGGTACTTGCGAGGTTTTCTTCTTCAATTGCATTTCATTGAAACATCCGATGTATGTGTTCAATGTTTGGTTATTATTAATGTGACAAAATGCTTTGCATTTCCACAATGAAATGATGACTACGTGTCTCACTTATATTGCAATAAGATAAAGGCACACGATATTCAATTCATCATCTGCTATTACTTGCACAACTCTATTTACGGCCCATTAAATGATTGCGATCAGGGCTGCAGTGCATTTCTTGTGAAACTTGTGGGAACTTAAATTGAGCTTCCAAAATATCCGCCAACCATTTATAATGATCAAAGTTTTTACACAGCGCTACATTACAAAGCTGTTTATTTCTCATATGTTTACATCATTGTTATGATTTCTTAACAAGCAGATAGCCTTTTGCTTCATCAAATACATCAACATATGGCTTTACCTTGTACCCATTTACCTCTCACGTGATCTGTATACCTGACACTTAACGCCGTGGGTGCCTGCCGAGTTTAATCTTGGTGGCATACTAATATCTAACTCATTAATGTCGAGCGTCCACATCAAGGCCTCGATGTCAATTCAGTTTACTCCGAGAAAGTGTACTACTCCACTGTCCAAAATGCTCTCATTTCATAGAAGCATAAAGGAATGAGGGGTTCCACTGCAACACATGTAACACCGAACAAATCGCGATCCCACGGTACCTCTATAACTACATATACTCCTCTCAATTGATTCACCATGTATGCAAACTGCAACCAAAGTTAAAAAACCATGACAACCACAGGTGCAAGGTCAGTGTGGAACTTGAAGACATTACGGGAAACATAACGACAACAACTTTTTTGACAAGTGTGCTTGAAAAACTCCTTCAACGTTTGCTACCAAAATTGCATGAAATGGATCCCCATGTAGGCAATTCGTAACCAACTATTACGCTATTCTAATAAGCGTACACATCTGAATGACTTCACTCACACAAACATTGAAGGGAATGAAAATTACCTTGCCAAGGCGACAAGGAGTGAGGCCCAAAAACTAATTGTGGAAATCGAGGCCTCAAACAAAAAATACACCGACAAAAAAACAAGGTACCGCAGTTCAAGAGTGGATAGAAGTAGCAATTGATCCAACATCAACATCTAAGGAAAATGAAAGCGAGGAAAGAACTGGGAGTACTCAAGGTGTCGTACCACTTTCATATTCCCGACCATCATTCTATACAATAATACACACTAACATCTTGCGTTATCTTAGCCTTTTATAGACAAAGAAGAGGGGAAAAGTCGAGGACAACAACAAGAAACACCCGAGCGACCGTTGTAACAAGGACAAAGGCGCGCGATGCCACAGATCCCATGGCAATAAAGAAAGTGAAGTTGGAATTTCCGGAGCTGCAACACACGGATGCAACTCGTAAATCATGATAGGCTTACCAAATCAATGACAATCTTTTGCCAAATAACTAAGGCCTTAGGAGTGTCTTAGTAAACCTCCATTTTGGAATTTACATAGGCATCAAGACATTCAATAGCAACATGTAGATGATGCAAGCTGAACCTCACAATGACATTAGCATGGCTACCTCACTTTTGTAATCTTGCATGTCAGCTGCTATATATAGCACCAAGGGTTAATGTCTCCGTAAAAATAGTTTTATCGGCACATTACAACTTGATGGGCGAATAAGCGGAACATAAGTATGTAATGATCGAAAATATTAGTTTTGTTATGTACATTAAAGGTTAATACAAGGTCTACACATAAAGCGATAAAGCACAAAAAAACAAACATCCTTAAGCGACCAGAACTTAAAAAAGCGGGGCCCACGTGCAAAGCGCGATACGCTGCCTAGTTTTCTTTTATATGGTGACCTACCGGTGTTTTGTCTATTCTATTCAACGAAGAAAACTAATGTTATATGCTAGAAATATTGTATTGTATGCTTCTGATTTTTGTTCGATAATATGCTTTTAGAAAAAGTTTGTTCCACGACAAAGTGTCATAATTGATCATTATTTTTTTTCAAAGTTAATTGATCATTAATTATAAGACCTATAAGAATCAATCGGTTATCGCACCATGATCAATGATCAATGGTTCAAAAGCAGCTTATTATTATTATTATGGTAAAGAAATTAACAGAGCATGATAATTAATGTTGGTAACCAAGTTGTTCTGGTTTATTCAACTTCCTTCATGATACAACATTCACTCTACATATTTTCTTTGATTACAACAGATGCACAACAAAAGCTGCAAACTTGTCATTTGTAGTGAAGCAACATAATTAAATCCTCTCCCTTGCATGCAGCTTCCTGAAGCCATTTTGTTACTCTCTGGTTTTGACTCGATCGCTAGGTTGAAAAAGCAAGATATGTAGTAGGACATCATATGCCACATCCTTTGATAATATGGGCATGCACCTGGAAGACTTAAAGTGGGCACCATAGATCATGATCTCAAAGTTTGGAATGAATTAGCCTCTCGTGGGCGAATATAAATCGCCTAATTGATATAACCCTTCAACTTAGGCTCTGTTTGTGCCCTCTCCTGCAACGTACGTGAAGTGAGTCAATCCATCTGATCATGTCATTCAGTTTCCTTTCTCTGGGATCTGAATCTCACTGTCTGATCATGTGAATATATGCTTCGCGTCTTGCACATGATGCAATATGGTTTGAAAAGAATTGCTATTACCGCTGAATCGCGGCACTTTCCCAAGGATATTACTCCCAATGAAGCAACTCTTTGATAAGTGTCTCGGTGTTTTCGGTTTCTCTTAAAAGATAATCTGAGCAAAATCCCCATACTGACAATGAAATGAGCATCTTTCCTTTGTTCTCTTTGTCCCCTTTAACAGTCTTGGGACTTTCTTGAATCTTCTTTGGTTGGTGTAGTAAATCACTTGCACCGTTTGTTGCTTGCAGAATGTCGATTATCCAAGACGGAGGAAAAACTTCTTTTTCTTCTGCATGAATTGCGTTCTTTCGCGGTTTTTGAATCAGGTTTTCAAGACATCCTAATGAGGATCCTATGGTTTCCTTGCAAAGACTCATGTTACTGTCTATATGTTGTTGAACTTCTTCCCAAGGACCATTATTATCCCTTGCAACGTGTGACAAGTACTCGAGGCTAAAACACAAATAACTTAGAAGATTCGCCGTGTTTGATAGAGAGTTATGGACATTCTTGTAAATTGATCCATGAAGCGGTATATACCAAAACCGGGTTCCATTTCTGCTTCGTTTATCAACTTTTTAAGCTTTGAACCAATGCCATAAAATCTTTTTCCTTCTGTCTGATCTCTGTTAACCTAATGGATAGTTGGTCCTTAGATCTAGAAGCAAGAACTAATTGATTGATGCATTCTTGAAGTGTTAATAGACTTCTATGGAGTTGTCTTTTAACTAAAGTAGATGCCCTGTTTGGTTGGATGAGAAGCTCTACTGCAATGAAACAACATAACCCGATGATTGCCCGGTTAGTCTATGAATAGCGAATTCATCTGCAACTCCATAGTTGTTTCTCCCAAGTATTAAAAGGGCTCCAATGATTGCTGAAAGTCCACCTGATGGGCCATACATACGGCTGTGTCCTAAGAAGCCGGTAAAAAAGATCCATGGGAGTAGTGCTAGAAACCTTATTTCAGGACATTTTGAAACACAAAGCATCCTAGGATACCGTGAAGCGGATCCAAGTGCCGTACCTTGAGCACGAGCATTGGACAAGGTGAAAATTGCTTGTCTTCCTTCAACTAAACTGGTGGCAACAATGAGGCCTGTCAATATCCGTTTGTCTATCGAACATCAGACCAGTCATCACAGACAAACCTAATGAAAGTGAGCATCTCAGCGCGAATGTGAATCTTTTCTTGCTCCATTTAGGATCCATCTTTGGAAGATTTCCTTCAAGTCAAACAATGTATTTTGTTGCTTCGAATTCTCTTCTGACATGGTCTCTGAGGTTCCGTGCGTAATAGTAGAATCACCACCAACTAACCGTTGAACGCATGACAAAATGAAACCAGCCGATTGATCTTTGGTGATAGGGAGGATTGTATTGTATGGAAACTTAAGCATGTTGGTTTCAAGTTCCGGGACCGTTGATTTCGTAGACAAAAGACATCTAGCTTGTTGTAGTCTAAGATTTATCAATGTAGAAGCATCAAGTATAACATCTCTGATATCTTCATTATCCCATTCATTTAAACATAGCCTGTTTTCCAATGCAATCCTCATTCCTCTCATTGATGTCTGTATTCCTTGCAGTCTATCTCCTGGACATGTGATTCTCATCCAAGGTCTCTCCCATACAATGCCACCCTGCAACATAGAAGAATTTAGGCATTTTAGGTATGTTTGACTGAAATAGTCAGAGCAACGAGACGACAATACGCGTATAAGAAAACAGAACATAATTATACCTGAATGAGGATGATGCTTTGTAGAAGCTTGTTCCCTGCTTCATCTAAAGGCTTAGCCTTGGCAAAGCTCCGCCCGCAGCGTAACGGTTTTGGCACTCAAGGCATTCAAATACAGATTCATTCTCTCTGCAGCGTTTTCAGCATATAATCCACATAGAATTCTAACCTGTAACAGTTGAGAATGTATAATTAATTAATCATGAATGGTGACAAATGCAAGAGTATCCCTCTCAGGACTCTATTAAAATATATATAACATAGGAAACACCTGCCCACCCAAATGTTCCTTTAGCTGTTGCTTTCTTTCATATTAATAAATTATTATGTAATTTTTCCATTAATTCTAAATCACTTTCTACCTTGCAATTGACTCAGCTCCAAATATTGTTAAAAGGAACAAAAATACAAATGTGTCATTCTCCCTCGTAAAAAATGGAACTTAATTATTTAGTAGGAAATAGTCACATATTACCACACGCACTCTTTTGTAGCTTATAAACGGCGTCGTGTCATGCATCATGTAGTTGATTGATTATGTGCGGCATCATGCGCGTTGATTATGATGAATTTATATTATAATCAGCGGTCACGGATAATGATTAATTAACCCGTATCATTACTCTTGAATGAAGTTAATTTAATGTGAAAATGACATTTGCTTTTGATGAAGTACCTGACTATGGGCGAGCCGAGGTACGGAAGCAACAAAGCGAAAAGCCGAGCCGGCGCCAAGAGCGGTACTAGCCGCCACATGCAGCGGAATCAATGCGCATTATAATCAATCGATTTATCTTTATGAATTACAGCACTCATATACACCAACACTAGCTGCCCAAAAGCCACCTTTTGCACATCAAATCAGTAGATTTAGGCAACGCCACAAAAAAGCGAGATCACCGCCACCGCCAAAGCCGCCGTGACAGGTGTGAATCCTGTCGTTTGCTCGACGGCATAAATGGTCAACATACTGAGGGCACCACTTGAAGGGTGGCAAACAAGGCATGGCAACACCCTCTTATGGCGGCACCCAAATCGCATTTGTCACGATCATTCACGGCTACTCGTATGCATAGGCTGGAAATATTACGTGTTCTCGAAGACCGGCTGGGCCGTAAGCGTCGTGCAACCGACTATGGTGCATGCAACGGCTGTCCGGAGAGCCGAATGGAGTCTCATGTGTAATACACTCCGCCGTCTTTCGGCCATTGTTGTGCTTGTAGTTGCTTTTGACATAACGTTTTCTAAAATATTTAGAGTAAAAATCACGAAGAAAAAGTAAAATAGACTTTAATTATTAAGTGTACACAATATTGATTAGAAACTAGAAGACTGATGAGGAAGTAGAATGCAGGAGAATATATATACTCTCCTTTTCGATTCTGACGTTATGTACAAGGTTTTAATTTGCATATACGAATTATTACACCTATAGGTTTTTTTCCTGCCAAAAAGACAAATAGGAAAAGAAAAGAAAAATACACCTGTTTTTATTAGAACGGAATAACACCTGTAGTGTATATTATAATAATAGTCAAATAAGACCCATGTTTTCAACAATTAATGTTTGTTTGTAGTAATATTTTGTACCGGAGAATCAGTGTTCGGCCACACATTAAATATACTATAATAGTAGTAGTAAATATCAATTCTTCGTCGTGGGACAACTAGACAACTAGATGTGACAGTAAGCGAAAATGCAAAAATATTTTAACTTGTAGCGTTGGTGTAAGGAAGTTATTACATACTCAAAACGGGATACTAGCTTGGCTTATGATTTGATGTTTAAGTGAACAGATGAAGCGACCTCGTCAACCCCTGATTTGTCCAACATGCTTTGGACCACCTTAGGTTAAGCCGCGTATGTCTGGCTTTCATGGAAGGCTCTTTAATAATGTTTTGCCTACAAACATCGATGCTCAAATGAAGAAGGGTGGGCAATGGTTTATGCGGTATTTGTGGCCACAGTGAAGAAACAATATGTCATTGCCTTTTCAAGTGTATAATCTCACAATCGATTTGGCAAGCGCATCATCTTAGCTAGAAATGCCTATCTCTTTCGGGGAAAAAATGTGTTCGTTAAATCAATTTTGAAGCGTGGTGGGATGGAGGCGGATGAATATTACCTTGCCAAATGCCATCTGATGACAACAAGCTGGTTACCAAGGGCCTTCTTTGGCTCTTAAATGGACAACTTTGCTCGTGAGTGTCTCTTAAGTTCAATGTCGATGTGACTATTGGTGAAATTCTTCGCAATAGTCAAGCGCAAATCATCCATAACTTCTCTAAAAAATTAGAAGGGAATTATGGTGTCTTAATTGGAGAAACCTTAGCAGTGTATCATGCTTTAATGATGTTATTACAGGGGGGGGGGTTCTTTCACGTTATCATAGAAGGAGACTCTTTCACTATCCACCAACGCCTTACAAACCAGACAGAGGACTTGTCGTCTTTGAGAAGTATTATTGAGCAGTGACGAAAGCTTGTGGCTTGTGCGTGTTTTTATTTCTTTATCATTTTCTTTTGTTAAAACACAATGTAACATACCGTCTCGTTTTCTAGCTAGGGAATGACTAAATCTTGTTGGATATAAAGATTGAGGCTCTTTTCCACTCTCTCATGAAATTCGTGCTTGCTTTACCGATTGTGAATAGTAAAATCCTAGCACATTTTCCTTTAATAAAAAACCCTAACATTTGAACAGAGATTGGAAGAGATGGAAACAAAGAAAACACATATATCTATATATTATATAAAGCGGAAGACTTTTAAAATCAATTGACCCAATCAAGAACCCATGCCCCACAAATAACATGTTGCCAACCTTTTACTACCTCAAGTGACAATGCTAAATGTTACAAAATCTTGAAGCAATATTTGAAGGATTCTAAGCACCAAAGGCATGAATATATTCATATGAGCACAAGGCGGGAAATTTTATGTTCATTGAGACATTCATCAAATATCTTGTGTCAATGGGTGGTCATAAGTTAGTTATGGTTGTTACAACCGTTTTAGGTGCTTAGATGTTGTATTTAAGCTCTTAAGAGTTGTGATCATAAGGTTAAGTTCAATTTTACAGCTTCCATATTCAATTTTATGATAAATTGTAGTAATGATCCAGAATTCTATGTACTTGACTATTTTACCTAAGAGCACAAGTTCACAAACACTGACACTGCAGGACCTAAGTGTCACTGTATTAATATGTCTTGTTTATACCTTTGTGATCAAGATGTAAAGCTTGCTCTATCTTTACGAACTTGCTCATACATATTTCTTAATACTTTACCTCAAGTTCTAATTGAATTTCATCTCGTTCAACTTCTTTCAAAAGCTCAATTCGACAACAAGCAAGAGGCAGTATGTGAACATGTCTTACAATGTCACTACATCTTGTCTTTGATAAGTAACTTGTTTGAATTGCTATTGTTCAAGTTTATTGAGTATCTAGGTCCATTAGAAACTAATATTAAGTGCCACTAAGTCAAGTTCATTCATAATTTTGCTCTTATAACTTGAAGACATACTTGATCTTGTAAGGGCTTAAGTCTTTGCAAGATTCAATTTTAAAAGAGATATTTTAAGCTTAGCGGGTTGCGATTTTGAATCGAGGATCGTCGTGAGAAAGTAAAAGACATACATTTTCTTAAGTTCTTAGGTTCGATCTTGATTAGGGTTCATTTAAATCATAGATTTTGTTTCTTGTATGTAGATTTTAGTGGAAGTGAAGATTAGTCGTTGTTTGACTTGCAATTTGTTTGCAAGAATGTTGTAATAAGGTAACAAGGTCTTACACAAACATAACTTATTTTCTACTAAAGTTCTTGCTTTTATTCCCGTTTTACGGAAAATATGCATTGAAGTGGTAGTTTGGGAATTATGTATATGCATTATGCCAATTTGTGTAAAAACATGAATTTTTCTTGAAAATTTTCTAGGCGATATCGAGGAAAAGTCTTTGGTTCTACATGACATTAATTTCTTTGCCTGAGTATTTTTAAGTATTGTACTATTTTCTGGTAAATTTCTACAAATTATTTTTACGTATGTTGTAGATTGGTAGTATGGTGTTGCTATGGATCTTTGTATGATCACATAGGTTAGAATATGGATTATACATATCTTTATGTGCGTTAAGCTTTGCTCTACATGCTCTATGTGTTTCCAAAATGTTCTTGGTAAGTTATATTTCCTTAAGCATAATGTATTATAAGAGTAATGTGATCGATTTAAAAATTGTATTAGATATATGACTAGATTTGATTACCCCTATTTTTACGCCGATGCATTATAAGAATACCCTGATTTAGCGTGTCACATGAGACGCTGTCTAGTCATATTACCCAAGTTGCACAAGGCCCTCATGCTAGGTTGTAAGCTTGCGTTGTACCCTTGAGTATTCGGTACAAGGACATAGTCAAATAGTGGGCTTAGGGTGTCTAAGCCCACCCGGTTGTTATTTTAGGTACATAAAAAAACTTATATAATCCAGTCCAACATAGTTAGTTATTTTAATACAACCCACCCGACCATACTTAGATAGTCTATTAGCCCACCCAAAGATAAAATTCTGGCTCCGTCATTGATTCAGTATTGTCTATTTAGTCGGTATACAAATAATCTATGTACGAAGATAAGTAACATGAACATGTTAAGTATATAAGAACATGAACATGCTAAGTAGTAGATAAAGAAATTAAACAAGTATGCAAGGAAGGGTCAATCGTCAAGGGCCCCGAAATTACATTTCTCGCAAAAAAAATCGTGTAGGTCAAATCCCAACCAATCTAATATAACGTGTAAAAAAATTACATGAATTGATAAAGACTCAAATTATGAGCCCACTAATATAATGTGTTAAAAAAAACTACATGAACTGATAAATGCCCAAATTATAGGCCCAAATTTATAATAACCCATATGTATCAATTCGAATTTCACAGGTGCATCCGTTCATCTAGAGGTGTTTAGCTTTTGGGGGTGTTGCCTCGAGCCCCCACGAGTTGGCGCTGCACCCTCGATACATGTGTGTGTGTATGTGGGCATGAGCGGGAGGGCGGGCGGGCGGAATGCGTGCGTGTTGTGTGCGCCGTGCGTGCGGTCGTCATGCATACTTGTGTGTGTGTGTTTTAATAAAGATATAAATACTTGTTAGGATCAAGCGCCTACTGTTCTACTAAAATCAATTGATATTAGTAAATGCGCTATTATGTTTCCTTATATATTCAAGAGTGTGAGCAATCTCTCACAACACCCCCTCAAGTGTGGGCAATCTCTCCCAACACTTGCACAATCTTCAACACCCCTTCAAGTGTGGGATATCTCTCCGAACACTTGCATTTTAAATGGGGAAAATATTGTTCACTCCAGGTTTCGATCTCGTGACATCTGGCTCCGATACCATGTTAAAATCAAGCGCTTACCGTTCTCTTAAAACCAATTGGTGTTAGTAAATGCGCTACTATATTTCCTTATACATTCAAGAGTGTGGGCAATCTATCCGAACAATACTACATACATACATACATACATACATACATATATTCAGGTTGAACCCCGTTTTGTTACGGCAATCCAAATGTATTCGATAACAATATATGAAAAAATATCTAACATCAATGAATTTGATTTTTTTGAATAAAAGGTTCCATTAATTGCATTAATTGTTATCGGCAATACGTCTTTGAGAATCTGAAGGTGGAGGTCATTACCCCAATTACAACGACACGCAGGAGGGGATATTGAATCTAGTTTTGCCAAACTATTAGCCTATAGATTACAACTTAGCGGACATGAATGAATCGGCAAAGGAAAATAAGCGTCTAACATCTCGTATGCATCCAACAATCGTACCAAGGGATGAGATATCTTCATCTTCTTTATTAATTTGACTTATGCACGCAATGGAATCGATTCAGCGAAAATTGCACCACTCGGAGCGTCTTTGCTTGAGACTCCTTCAAGGATGGCGAGAGTTACGCATGTTCAATAGATCGAAAAACCCCATATTAAACTTCAAGGATGCAAATAGAGCACCATGATGATCTCAAATTCTGACCAAACCATTCGGTTCCATTCCGGTATCCGCATCTACATTAACCTTCAAAGAGCCATTTTTAGGACGAATCCATTTAGATGGGTAAGGGACTAGAGATTGAAGATTGTCATCCACCAACGTCGCATTATGATAATCACCAAGAAAGGACTGAGTTTGATGATAAATCCGTTGAATTGAAGGTTGCTCACATTTGAAAATCTATTTGTTCTGGCCAACGGATGAACGAGAGAAGAAGAAAAAAAGAGATTGGTATCTGCAATATTTACATCTCAAATAAAAGCACAAAGATCAAGGAAGCAAGTGTGTTTGTGAGCAAAAATGGGATTAAATTGGAAAGCAGAGACCGAGGTTTTGACCAACCACAATCGAACAAACAATGCCCCCAAGTTTCTTCAAATTCATAACACAAGCCACAGATTCCATTTTACAATCCACGCAACTTCAGCAAAGAACCAACAGGGCTGGCAGAGGAGGCAAGCCTCTAAAGAAAGGATTTAACTTTAGGAGGTATGTCCACGCCTACGGTAGCTAGCTACATAACTTAGCATTCACCAAACTATTAGAGGTTCCTTACATGGTTCTTGTATTGAATGAATTGCAAGTGCAAGAGCATACCACGATTTTCTGATTATAATTCTCATGTTTAGTATAATGCCAAATAAGATGGTCTGCTGCTGGTCTTCTGTTAAAAGGAATTGATTGGATAGCATATATTTCATGGGGTAGGAATAGTGATTGAATTTCGTAAGATCCTACTCGAAGTTGTTGATTAGTTGACTAACAGTTAGGAGACTTGCGTCATGATCCCTTCTAGTAACTCTGAACCTATGTTCCAAAGGAACCCAAGCATGATCCTAGATATTGATCTTGGGTCCATCCTCCACAGACCACCTCAAACCTTGATAGAGAAGATACCTCCCAGTCAATATACATCAAACAGAATATATTATCAACTCGAGCATCGATTCGTGGTTTGTATTTGATCATCAATACGGTATCATATGGTTTGTCTATCTAATGTCATTGACCAAATCAACGTTGTTAAGACAAATCTTGAAAAGATCAAAGAGAATACCATGAATAATGCAAGACGCCTTCCCCGTTCAATTAGTTTCATTAGTACATTCTCGGAACAAGCTAGACCTTCAGAAGTCATTGAAACATCTGTAGGTTTCGAGGATGAGGCACTAGGCCGACCCCGATGTAAGGTATTTGGTTGAGCGCGCGCCGAAGTCCCAACCGTTAGGGGGCCTGAAATTACATGTCTCGCAAAAAAAATCGTGTAGATCGAGTCCCAACCAATATAATATAATGTGTTAAAAAATTACATGAATTGATAAAGACTCAAATTATAAGCCCTCTAATATAATGTGTTAAAAAATTACTTAAACTGATAAAGACCCAAATTTTAGGCCCAAATTTATAATAACCCATATGTGCACCCGTTAATCTAGGGGTGTTTAGTATGTGGCGTGAAAGCGCGGAGGGCGGGTGGGCGGAATTAGTGTGTGTCTGTCTGGGCGGGCAAGTATCGTGCGTGTTGTGTGTGCCGTGCGTGCGATCTCTGTGCGTACTTGTGTGCGAGTGTTTTAATGAAGAGATAAATACTACAAACATACATACATACACACATACATACATACATAAATACATGCATACACATATATAACAACACATGATTGCTTACAAGTTACACTTTTTGCTTTGAAACCTCAATCTTTCTACAAAAATGATAGCAGGCCATTCTAAAGCAATCAAGATCGCATCTTTTTTACTTGTTGGAATCTTCTCCTTATTTTTCCATCATGCAAAGTCCCAACCATCCTTAGATGATTACTGCGGCTATGTTTGCCTGAAGCGAGCCTTAACCCGCCAAAAGAACTTGAATGATCCGACCGGGTTCCATGTAAATGGTCAAATGTGAGTTGCTCTCTTGGAAAGCGGGTTACCGGATCTAAATTGGGAACCAAAACCTTGAAGGTACACTTCCTTCAAGCCTCTCAAATCTCACTCAACTTGGCGTTTTGAGGTTTAGGGAACAATTTTCTTGGCCTTTGCCAACTTTGAGTGGACTAGTTTCCGCTTCAAGTCATATTGCTTAGTGATAATAAGTTTTTTCAATTCTAGTTCCATCTATATACAATTTTCCAAGGTTATTTCTCCATGATTCCTTGATAATCGTATGCGGGATTTTATAAACTTGAAGGAGAGGATGATTAGCAACGGAAATATGCACTTTTGCAAAAGCAGTTATTAAAATTGAGGAGGAATTGATTTCTCTCCGTCCATTTTCAATTATATATTCGACTTGCAAGGTGAACTAAACAAGACATGGTTAGAAGTTGTCGATTTTGTACATCTAACAGAACATATCATCAACTCGAGCATCGGTGCGTGGATGTTATTAATGTCATTTACCGAATCAATGTTGTTAAAACAAAGCTTGAAAAGATCAAAGAGAATACAATGAAAAAGGCAAGAAGCCTTCCTCGTTCAATAAGTTTCATTTGTACATTCTCAAAACAAACTAGACCTTGAAGTCATTGAAACATTTGTAGGTTTTAGGATGAGGCCTGAGGCCGGCCTTAATGTATTTGGTTGGCGCGCGCCGAAGTGCCAACCGTCAGGGGGCCCGAAATTACATGTCTCGCAAAAAAAATCGTGTAGATCCAATCCCAACCATTCTAATATAATGTGTTAAAAAATTACATGAATTGATAAATACTCAAATTATAAGCCATCTATAGTGTGTTAAAAAATTACTTAAACTGATAAGGCCCAAATTATAGACCCAAAATTATAATAACCCATATGCATTAATCGAATTTCATAGGTGCATCCATTCAACTAGGGGTGTTTAGCTTTCGAAGTGTTGCCCCAAGCCCTATGAGTTGGTGTTTCCTTACGATACATGTGTGTATGTGGGCATGGCGGGGAGGGCAGGCGGGCCAAAATGCGTTAAGTGCGTCTGGGAGAGGACAAGTATCGTGAGTGTTGTGTGTGCCGTACGTGCGGTCGCTGTGCGTACTTGTGTGTGAGTATTTCAATGAAGATACAAATACTACATACATACACACATATAACAACACATGACTGCTTACTCCTTTTGCTTTGAAGCCTCAATCTTTCCACAAAAATGAGAGCAGGCCATTCTAAAGCAATCAAGATCGCCTCTTTTTTACTTGTTGGACTATTCTCCTTATGTTTCAATCATGAAAAGTCCAACCATCCTTAGATGATTCTGCAGCTATGTTTGCTCTGAAACAGAGCCTTAACCCGCCAAAAGAACTCGGATGGTCCTACCCCGATCCATGTAAATGGTCTAATGTGGGTTGCTCTCCCGGAAAACGGGACTCGGATCGAAATTGGGACCAAAACCTTGAAGGTACACTTTCTTCAAGCCTCTCAAATCTCACTCAACTTGAGCGTTTTAAGGTTCAGGGAACATTATTTCTGGGACTTCACCAACTTTGAGTGGACTTGGTTCCCTTCAAGTCACATTGCTTAGTGATAATCAGTTTTCTTCAATTCCTAGTTCCATCTGCATACAATTTTCCAAAGGTTATTTCTCCACGATTCCTTGATAATCTTATGCAGGATCTTATAAACTTGAAGGAGAGGATGATTATCAACCGGAAATATGCATCTTTTGCAAATATAAGATTATTAACATTGAGGAGGAATTGGTTTCTCTCCATCCATTTTTCAGTTATATCTTCGACATGCAAAGTGATTTAAACAAGACATGGTTAGAAGTTGTCGATTTCGTACATCTAACATAACATATCATCAACTCGAGTATCAGTTCGTGGTTTGTATTTGATCTTCCAATTTGGTTTCATATGTCTCGTATTTCTAATGTCATTGACCGAATCAATGTTGTTAAGACAAAGCTTGAAAAGATCAAATAGAATACCATGAATAATGCAAGACGCCTTCACCGTTCAATTAGTTTCATTAGTACATTCTCGGAACAAGCTAGACCTTCAAAAGTCATTGAAACATTTGTAGGTTTCGAGGATGAGGCACAAGGCTAGGCCTAATTTAAGGCGGTTTAGGTGCGCGCCGAAGGCCCAACCGTCTGGGGCCCGAAATTACATGTCTCGCAAAAAAAAAATCTTGTAGATCCAATCCCAACCCAATCTAATAGGGGTGTACGGATCTGGATTATCCAAAAACCGAACGAGCGAGGTCATTTGGTTCAATTCAATTCGATTAATAACTACTTTGGGTTCGGTTTGGTTAGTATTATAGAAAGCGAAATTTTAGTTGATTCACGGGTAACTCTTTAAATTATCCGTACCCAAACCGAATAAAAAACGAACCGTTAATTGAAAATGAATAGAAAATTGACCAAAATGTCTATAATTAACTTGTATAACTAGATTTCATAACCAAAATATTTTAGCGTTTATGAAAAATTGCATATAATCGAACCGTTGTCGAACAATTTTTAACGAATTAAAAATTCAAATAAAAGCGAAACCGTTTATAACCGAATAAATTTGTTATTTTATTTCAATTTTAGGTTATCAAACTAACAAACCGTATATTTGATGCGGTTGAATTCGATTACCTAAAACAAGCGGTTCGGTTTGGTATCGAATAACCGAAAATTTCGGTTCGGTTTCGGTAAGGCCATTAACCGTACCGAACCGAACCGTGTATCAAAATTATAATAGAATGTGCTAAATAATTACATGAATTGATAAAGACTCAAATTATAAACCACTAATATAGCAGCGTTAAAAATACTTAAACTGATAAAGACCCAAATTATAGTCCCAGGTTTATAATAACCTATATGCATCAATTCGAATTTCATAGGTGCATTCGTTGAGCTAGGGGTGTTTAGATTTCAGGGGCGTTTCCTCTGAGCCCCCATAAGTTGGCACTACCCCATCGATCTATGTGTATGCGTATGTGGGCGTGGCGGGAGGGCGGCGGGCGGAATGCGTCGTGCAGCGTACATGCGGGCATGTATCGTGCATGTTGAGTCGCGCCGTCGCGTCTGCGGTCGTCGTCGTTCGTTCTTGTGTGTGTTTTAATGAAGATATAAATACTACTCCTGCATCCCCGTTTATGTGTCGGTTTGATTTTGCATTTTAAAGCGCGCTTTTTAAGGTGATGATAACTAAGCCAATTTTGACACTATCTTGATGAAATTACCGCCCAACCTTTCTTGATGGTTGTAGTGTAAACAAATGAGTAATTTAAATCGAGATAGTGTCAAAATTGGCTTAGTTATCATCACCTTAAAATGCGTGCGAAAAATCTAAATAAGCTGAACACATAAATGGGACGGAAAAGCTACATACATACATACATACATACATACATTCGAGTCTAACCCCGTTTTATTACGGCAACCCTGATGTAAACGATAACAATATATGAAAACATACCTTACATGATAGCAGACCATTCTAAAAAAATCAAGATCACCTCTTTTTTACTTGTTGGACTCTTCTCCTTATTTTTCCATTATGCAAAGTCCCAACCATCCCAGATGATTCTGCAGCTATGTTGCCCTGAAGCAAAGCCTTAACCCATCAAAAGAACTCGGATGGTCCGACCTGGATCCATGTGTATGGTCTAATGTGGGCTGCTCTTGGAAAACAGGTTACCCGGATCCAAATTGGGAACCAAAACCTTAAAGGTACACTTCCTTTAAGCCTCTCAAATCTCACTCAACTTGAAGCGATTTGAGGTTCGAGAGAACAATATTTACGGGCCTTGTCCAACTTTGAGTGGAATAGGTTCCTTCAAGTCATATTGCTTAGTGATAATCGATTTTCTTCAATTCTAGTTCCATCTATATACAATTTTTCAAGGTTATTTCTCCACGATTCCTTGATAATCTTATATAGGATCTTATAAACTTGAAGGAGAGGATGATTAGCAACGAAAATATGCACCTTTGCAAATACAAGATTATTAAAATTGAGGAGGGATTGGTTTCTCTCCGTCCATTACTCAATTATATCTCCGACTTGCAAAGTGAACTAAGCGAGGAATGGTTAGAATTTGTCGATTTATTACATCTAATAGAACATATGATCAACTCGTGCATCGGTTCGTGGTTTGTTTTTGATCATCCAATCTGGTATCATATAGCTCGTCTTTCTAATGTCATTGGCCCGAATCAACGTTGTTAAGACAAAGCTTGAAAAGATCAAAGTGAATACCATGAATAATGCAAGACGCCTTCCCCGTTCAATTAGTTTCATTAGTACATTCTAGGAACAAGCTAGACCTTCAGAAGTCATTGAAGCATTTGTAGGTTTCGAGGATGAGGCACAAGGCCGGCCCTAATGTGAGGCGTTTTAGGTGCGCGCCGAAGGCCCAACCGTCTGGGGGCCCGAAATTACATGTCTCGCAAAAACAATCGTGCGTATCCAATCCCAACCAATCTAATATAATTGTTAAAAAATTACATGAATTGATAAAGACTGAAATTATAAGCCCTCTAATATAATGTGTTACAAAAAATTACTTAAACTGATAAAGGCCCAAATTTATAGTAACCCGTATGCATCAATTCAATTTCATAAGTGCATCCGTTTAGCTAGGGTGTTTAGCTTTGAAGTGTTGCCACGAGAGCCCCACGAGTTGGCGTTGCCCTCTCGATCGTGTGTGTATGTGGGCGTGAGCGGGAGGACGGGTGTGTGCAGTGTACGGGCGGGCAAGTATTGTGCATGTTGTGTGCGCCGTGCGTGCGGTCACCGTGCATACTTGTGTGTGAGTGTTTTAATGAAGATATAAATACTACGTACATACATACATAGATACATATATTCATGTCGAACTCCGTTTTGTTACAGCAACACTAATGTAAATGATAACAATATATGAAAACATATCTAACTTCAATGAATTTGAATTTTGTATCTACAGATTTTAGAAGCGCGATGTTGAAGTAATGTTTTGTAAGAATGTTTTCGAAAAAAAGGCCTGATTCGACGACTTCTCCGAAGACCCAAAAATTTCCAGCACCGGCCTTGCAAGTATGTGCTAGATGAATTGAAAGTAGTTAATATGCATGTTTTCTATGCATCGTTCAAGTTATGCCTTTTAAAATAATTTTATGTATGCTTCAAGTCTATGCTTTGAACTTGCTTTGTAAACTTCGTGAAGTAGATTCATGTCATATCTCACGTAAATTGATAAACATGTATATCTCCTTTTCATCTTTTACTCATTTCTAAGATTAGGCATGAGCTTACTAATATTTTTGGAATATAAGAAATGAGGTTCAGGAAAAGTATGATGATGAGTTTGTAGAGCAATCTTAGGATGAAGTAATGATGTTTCTTTATGTTAGTAGATTATTTTTCGTAGTTGTTTACATTGAATAAGGCATGTATGCCTAGTAGTTAAGGTAGTTTCTATTTATTGACAAGTTAGGTCGTATTGATTTAGTTGTGATTTCGGTTATTTATGAGTTTAGTTATGACAACTGTGGTATTCTTGTTGACAGCCTCCACCGCTTTACGTAGCAGCAACAACATCCTGAAAAAGCATACACCTTTTGCTTTGAAGCCTAAATCTTTCTGCAAAAATGATGGCAGACCATTCTAAAGCAATCAAGACCGCCTCTTTTTTACTTGTTGGACTATTCTCCTTATTTTTCCATCATGCAAAGTCCCAACCATCCCAGATGATTCTGCAGCTATGTTTGCCCTGAAGTAGATTCTTAACTAGCCAAATGAACTCGGATGGTCCGACCGGATCCATGTAAATGGTCAAATGTGGGTTGCTCTCCGAGAAAGCGGGTTACCGGATCAAATTGGGAACCAAAACCTTAAAGGTACACTTCCTTCCCGACCTCTTAAGTCGCTCAACTTGGCGTTTTGAGGTTCAGGGGCACAATATTTTTGAGCCTTGTCCAACTTTGAGTGGACTAGGTTCCATTCAAGTCATATTGCGTAGTGATAATTGGTTTTCTTCAATTCCTAGTTCCATCTGTATACAATTTTCCAAAGGTTATTTCTACACGATTCCTTGATAATATTATATAGGATCTTATAAAATTGAAGGAGAGGATGATTAGCAACCGGAAATATGCACCTTTTGCAAATACAAGATTATTAAAATTGAGGAGGAATTGGTTTCTCTCCGTCCATTTTTCAATTATATCTTCGACTTGCAAAGTGAACTAAACAAGACATGGTTAGAAGTTTTCGATTTCGTACATCTAACAGAACATATCATCAACTCGTGCATCAGTTCGTGGTTTGTATTTGATCATCCAGTCTGGTATCATATGGCTCGTCTTTCAAATGTCATTGACAGAATCAACGTTGTTAAGACAAATAATGTAAGGCGGGTTAGGCCGCGCATCGAAGGCACAACCGTCAGGGGCCCGAAATTACAGGTCTTGAAAAAAATCGTGTAGATCCAATCGACCAATCAAATAATGTGTTAAAAATGACGAGGGTGAATTGATAAAGACTCATATTATAAGTCCTCTAATATAGTGTGTTAAAAAATTACTTAAGCGATAAATTCCCAAATTATAGGCCCAAATTTATAATAACCCGTATGCATCAATTCGAATGTCGCCAGTGCATCCGTTCGACTAAGGTGTTTAGCTTTGAGGCATTGCCCCGAGCCCCTACAGTTAGCGTTGCCCCACGATCGGTGTGTGTATGTGGGCGTGAAGCGGGAGGGCGGGTGGGCGTAATGCGTCGCGTCGGCGTATGGGCAAAATATCGTGCGTGTTGTGTGCGCCCGTCGCGTCTGTCGCGCCGTCGCGTACTTGTGTGTGAGTGTTACATACATACATACATACATAGATAAATATATTCGAGTCAAACCCGTTTTGTTTGGGCAACTCAAATGTAAGCGATAACAATATATGAAAACATATCTAACATCAGCGAATTTGAATTTTGTATCTACAGATTTTAGAAACCACGATGTTGAAATAATGTTTTGTAAGCATGTTTTCGAAAAAAAGACCTAATTCGGCGACTTCGCCGAAAACCCGAAAATTTCCAGCGCCGGACCTGCAAGTATGTGCTAGATGAATTGGAAGTAGTTAATAGGGATGTTTTCTATGCATTGTTCAAGTTATACCTTTAAAGTAATATTATGTATGCTTGATTCTATGGTTTGAACTTACTTTGTAAACTTGGTGAAGCGATTTATGTCATATCTCTCGCCATTTGTCAAACATGAATATCTCCTTTCAATCTTCTACTCCTTACTAAGATTAGGCATAAACTTGCTAATATTTTGGAATAGAAAAATGCAAGTTCAAGAAAAGTATGATGATGAGTTTGTAGAGCAAGCTTAGAATGAAGTAATAAAGTTTCTTTATGTTTAGTATATTATTTTTAAGTAGTTGTTTACATTGAATAAGGTATGTATGCCAAGTAAATAAGGTAGTTTTATTTATCGACAAGTTAGGTCGTATTGATTTAGTTGTGATTTTAGTTATTTATTAGTTTAGTTATGACACATGTGGTATTCTTGTTGATTGTGTTTTATTGAAGACCTCGAGGTATCGTCCTTGAGTCTCGGCGTGTTTGTTTCCGTCCACGCATTTGTTTATTACTCGATATTATGTCGGGCATACATGAGTTTTAGGGTTTTCTCAAAAGTCACGTGCCGAACATTCAATTTTCGCATAAGGACTCGGTGTCAGGGGCGATGTGTTGTGCATACACATATGTACACATATGTATGTGATTCAAAGGGCATGGTAGTTTTGTGGAATTTTTATGTTAGGATTAGGCTGGACCTCACAAATCTTCCATTCTTGAGGGTTAATACATGAAATCCTAAGCGTGGTTAAGTTTATCGTCATTAGATTTCAAGAGCAACAACCATTGTGATTTTGAAGATAAGAATGTGGTGAGGATTGCTATAATAGCTTGAATGATTATGAGCGAATCGTGAGCCACTTAGTCACAGTAGTCAAGGGTTTTACCTCGCTTGGCCTGAGCCATTAGTTCGGTAGTCAAGGGTTTTACCGGCTTGGATAAGTGAGTTAGTGTCTTACACATATAAGTAAAATTACAAGCTTGTATGAGGTTTTGTTATGATCCGAACATTGAAATTGTTAGGGCATTCAATCATAATCACTATTTTTATTCACAAAATAATATAAAATAATACATATCAGTATTCTACTGACATTACAATTAGCTTGACTCATGTGACGTCTATGTCACTATCTTTATCACCAAATCACCATTAAAATAGTGATAGTCTTTCATGAAATAGGGATCTGGCTATTCATTCACCAGCCTACAAAATAAATAGGGATGAGACACATTGTCGAGTATTTGAAGAAAATTTAAACTTTTTATCTTTATTTTAGAAATAGATCGTAGTATGGGAACTTACGGTGTGAATCTTGCTGTCAATGAAAACATGGTTGAAGTTCTACTCAAGTGATGAATACAAGAGAACATGTCGATGAATGGTGCTAGGCCAATGCTGCATAACAATTGAGTTGACTGTGGGTGAATTATTGAACCAGACCAGACAAGACCAAGTAACTACTTGGTTGGATTTGGGTTGGTTTAATTTACAAGGACCTAAGTTTTAAATTCTTAGCGACATTCAGGTTTAAACGAGCAAGTTTGATTCGAATACGCAACGAAAACAGTATGTTGAAGAGTCGTACGCGACAATAAGTTTCGAGAAGTCCAGATTTGTTTATCTGTCAATTCGGTGCAAATGGATATAAAAAAAAAAAAAAAACTTCCCGCGAGCCAAACTATAATACTAGGATACAACAATTACTACAAAATGTATAAATACCGAAATCATCAAAAGATAAAAATACACGCTTGATAGAAAATATTAGATAGTGGTTATAATAACATAATACAAACTACATACTTAGCAGCTCAGCTGCACCAAACAGTAAAGGACAGGCTATAATGCTATATTATTACTTACACAACCAAATGTGCAAACCCCATTTCAGTATAGAAGAATCAAAAGCATAAACCAACCACCCATTACAATACCTTTTTCACAATTTATTGATCTAAGTCAGCATTAGGGCATTACCATTTAGATGAGGGCGAAGACAAACACGGACTTCGTGTTCTTCATGTCCATCACGCAGTTTTGGCACCAATATCTCCAGTAAAGTCCCTGTTCTATCATAGTGCGCTTGAGTTTAGCATCTTCAGGAATTCTGGTCGGAAGAGGATCTCTCTAATAAATTCTCCAGGCGGGCAGTGTTCAGAAGATGGATCGGTGAGCTTAAAAGTCCGGTCATGTCTCTTGATAACTGGTAACCGAGATATGCTGTTGCAAGACAACTTGATGATTCCATAGGTAAGAGTGTTGCGCCATGAAACTTTAACCTTTTGGAGATCAACAAAGGGCAAGCTGATTAATATCAAGTAACTGTCTTCATCTTCATATATTGATTTTGCAGCTGTTACAGGCCCATAAACATGCCTCATTACCCCAGTAAACTCGTGTAACCAGTCGGGTTCGTTTGGATGAACTTCAAGCTCTGTTATACGATCAGGAGGATTATTAACCGCCGCCAAGTAACAAATATCATCATTTCCATGTGAGAAAAAGTCCTTTCTTTTCTTGCCGCCACTGTTCGGTGACAAATCCATTGCATCCCCGTTACTGAGATTGGATGGTTGAGTTGACAGATTGAGCCCAGAACCATTCAGCAACTTTTTAGAATTGGTATTTGCATTATTACCCTTCAGTAAACCAGGTTGTTGTCTCTCGAGCTCAAAAAGCTCGGTGTTGGGAAGGTTTCTCCAGGTACTGTAATCACTTGCTTCAGGAGGTATAAAGAAGTTCATGTCTTTTCCTGTTAGTTCCATCCATCTTTTCCTCTCCTCATCATCAAGAACCGAAAGGTTAGGAGATGTAACCAACTCGATACCATGGACGCATTGAGGGTTAGAGAGGCCCCTGTAATGTTTCCGTTGCATCTTGTGAGATCGAACAAAACCCTTGTCAACACTGAACGGAAAGGGACGTTCACCTTGGCGAGAATGACCATTCATATAACTCCTAAGCTGCATCTTACCCAATGCATTCTCAGGCCTGTCTTTGAAAACCCACATGTATATATTCTCCATATCATGTTGAACCATGAAAACATCAAGCTGGAGATCAGATTTATCGAACCCAGACACTCCATTACAATCCCTTAATATCTTAGCCTTAGATTTTTCATTGAAAACTGGCCTAAAGTAGAAGGAAAAGAAAAACCAAGCACCCCAAATACTGTCTCCTCTTTTAGCACATTTCTTCCCAACAACTTTTGGCACACTAAGAAAAGTCTCAGCCTCATACATTTGGGTTCCAAGACCAACATCAAGAATGTCACAATGGTCTGAATTCCACGACTGAGGCGGAGGCTACGCTCAGATGACAGGGGTAAATTGATATCAGGGGGTGGGCAGGTTAATACGATTTGACGATTCATTTCAAGGTCTAATTCGTCATGAGACGATGAGGCACTTGAATCCATTGAAAGAAGGGTGGAAGGGTGATGATTCTCCATTGACAAAGCAGTAAGAAGAGAATCTACCATATTTCAAGCCTTATTTTCGTACTTGGGGTAGTTCTAATAACTTAAAACTACTTTGCAACCTACTACACTAATCATATAGATGAGAAGACGACTGAATTCTATAGACACTTCTATCGTGCAATTCTCAACCACAACACCCAATTTCAAACAAGTCTCTGAACTTATTCATCAGATACTACACTTGTTGTTTTCAGAACAATACCACATCAAATATGACAAGATTTGTGTGTCCCAGACGACATGTAACAAGGAACTGAACTCAAGAAAAAAAAGACCTAACAGAGGAATCCAGGAAAAGGGGCAAAAACTGAACCTTCTCAAACCCAACATAAGTTAGTGTTCCAAAGAAAATACAGATAAAAATGACGAACAAGAGGAAACACCCATGTAAAACCCCTGGAAGCTTTGAATCGACAATAAGCAAAAGCCTAGATGGATACTATAATCAACCCAGATCCTAGAATCTTTTTACACCCAACAGAGACAGATTGTAAGAATCCAATCAAACCCATCAAATCCATTTCCAAAGATATACAAAATCTGTATCTTTGTCTATGTATGAAATAAAAAAATAGGGGGTAAAATTAGGAAGTTTACGGTAGTATATGATTATTACCAATCTATAAATCCAAGGCCCAAAAAGAGGACCAAATCAGATGGGATCTTAGAAGAATACCTTTTGGAATAAGCTTCAACAACCAAGAATCTACCAAAACTTGAACAATCCTCAAGAGATTCAAAAGTCCTCATCTTTATCTCTTTCTATTAAGCACTTTTTATTATTATTCTTACAGAATAAGATTGAAAGAAAGGTAGAACAACAAAGACTCCAGATATGAAACTAGTTAACACAAGAACAAGAAAGGAAAATAGTCAATAAAGACATGTTTTTGACATAATAGTTCTGTTGTTTCCAGGATTGAATACATGAGTGGAGAATGCAAAGAAGAGAAGTATAGAAAATGAATGAAAGGAATAAATATAAGCGGAGAAGAGTAAACCGGGAAGTGGGTATTGGGGGTTCTTTTTTTCGGGGTGGTGCGTGGTAGTAGTGGCGAAAACAGAGAGGATGAAGAAAAAGCCTGCTCAGGATAACACCAATACCTTATCAGATTATCTCAATCTCATTCATCATCTCCCATGTAATTACATTCGTCATTCGCTTTGTGCTTACGGTGACGGTGCGGTTTGATAATTTTTATATCTTCTTATCGTTTTTTTTTTTGTTGTTTTGTTTCAGTCAATATGAACACATGTATTTAGAAGGAAAAAAAAAATCTGAAAAAAAAAATTGCAAGTGTAATCAGAAGTGAAGTAAAGTCGATCACAAAGATTCGATATTCTTTGAGAAACAATTTCATTAAAACACAATTTCGAAACTCGGTCGAGTTCGATCAATAATAAAAATCTGGTCGAACTTGATTCATCTTGAATTCTATATAACAAGACTCGAACTCATAAAACTTCGATTTTATTACAGTTCATCTCTTTTTATATGAAATATGGATGGCATTGAATTTCATTCAAATCTAATCTTTCATTTCATTAACAATGAATTATTTATATACATTTAATTTAATAATAAACTAATAAACATACTTTTTTAAACAATTATTTAATATAGCTCAATTGAATCGCGAGCTACTCGATTATTATTTTTTTAAGATCGAGATCTGGCAGTTGTCGTTAAGTAGTTCGACTCGAGCACGAGAAGTCGAAAAAAAACGAATCGAGTCAAACTATTTTCTGAGTTGAGTATGAGAAGCTCACTATTTTCGAAAAAAACCGAATAGAGTCAAATTCATTACAAAACCAATAGCAAAAGACATGCCATGAAAGACCGCAAGAGCTTCACCAATTTCAACATCTAGGGCATGGTGTAGGCGCATTGCAAAGGAGTTGAGAATTTTACCCCTTCAATCTCTGAAAATACCACCAACCGTCATGTCGGAGTCTGTAAGAGAAGCATCTACATTACACTTTATAAAAATTTGTTGGAGGGCAACTCCAAAGTTGTCGGCCATTGATGGGCGGAAGAGAAGATTTGTAATACGTATGGGATAACTCGTCTGACATCACATCGTCTTATGCAATTTTAGACCCAATATTGACAGATTTTCCATCAAATACCCAAGAGCACATCGCTTTCCATGTGTGCCACAAAAGATATATAATTTTTAGTGCATTTTAAGCCCTCATATTGCACGAAACAATCAAGGACATCATGGAAATGGTGAAGCGATAGAAGACGTCATGCCTTACTGGCCTCTGCTTCTTACAAACTTCCCGCGCGATATGGCGTCGAACAAGCATTGGGAGATAATCTTCTCTTGACCAACACAAAGGGTGCAAGTTTTCGATCCAATGCCCCGGCCGCAAGATTTGTGCCAAGCTGAAAAATGTTTGTTGTAGCACGCCATGTCAAATGGTGAACCATGGTTGAATCTTTAAGCGATAGAGTCATTTCCAAATAGAAGATTTACCATGAGGCAATGAAGCGAGAGTAATTGCGTCCTTATGTCGATTTATATTATCCATGGCTTTAAAGTAGCTTTGATTATACCGAATAAATTCCATCATTGTTGTGGTGCCATATAAGTCTATGCTCGTGGATTTTGGGGTTCTGGGACTTGGAGAATACAATCCACTTCGTGCGGTACCATTATAAGGAATGTGGCCTTTGTAAGCTTGAAATTCGATAGACACAGGGACCCAGGTCATTGAAGACAAATAGATTCGCCATTACCGATTCTCCATTCATGCCTTGAATACCCGGTTCTCACTTGCTCAAGAATTAAGTGAGTCTAGTTTGGTAAAACAAACACAATTGATTTTAGACTCTAGAGCCAAAGTTCACATTGATACTTCTCTTTCAAAATTGAGTAATCTAAACCCGTTAACATGAAAGTAGGATTACAAAAGGCGGTAAAGTACTTGTGACTCATATGGGACAAGTAATGATCACTACTTATCTGACTTTGCATAATGTTTTGTACATTCCTGGTTTCAGATTTAATTTGTTGTCCCTACCTGCATTGACTAAGCCTTCAGATCGTGCAGTTGTTTTTTCTGCTGGCAAATGTGTTTTGCAGGACAACAAGAACAAAATAGTGATTGGTTCAGCTAAGCTGAAAAAGGCTTTATATTCATATTCAAAAGCCTATTTCCACAATAGTTGTTCCCAATTTTGTTTGTAATTCAAGAAAGATAAGCTGTTTTATCACGATCTTGTAGATGAACAACTCATTTGGCATTATAAATTATGACATCTATCAGACAAGATATTACAATTCATTAGTTCAGCTTCATCTGATGTAAAATACTCTGAACATGACTTGTGTTTTATTTTCCCTATGGCCAAATTGAAGAAAAAAAACCTTTCCATTTGAGCACAAATGTTATTTTTGAACTTGTGCATATGGATATTTGGGGGCTACTAAGGCATCCTAGAGCGAATGGTCAATATTATCTTTCAACTATTGTTGATGATTTTCTAGGTATACTTGGGTGTTTCGATGAGACAAAAATATGAAACTACATATTTGGTCAAATCACTTTTCAGGTTTGTTCTCACTCAGTTCAAAAAACACATCAAGATATATAGGAACACCCAAGAAGAATGGAATTGTTGAAAGAAAACAACCACATCTGGTCAATATGGCTAGAGGATTACGATTCCAAAGTAATTTTCCAACAGAATACTAGGGATATTGTTTGTTGCATGCTGTCAAGCTCATCAATGCAACCCCAACACCTTTTCTAATTGAAATCAGCCCTCATCAAATGTTGTTTGGCTCCACTCTTGCACTATTCAGCGATTTAGAACTCAACAACATCTGCTCAATATGGCTAGAGGATTACGATTCCAAATCAGTTTGCCAATAGAATACCGGGGATATTGTTTGTTGCATGCTGTCAAACTCATCAATGCAACTCAACACCATTCTTTGAATGAAATCAAATACTCATCAAATGTTGTTTGGCTCCACTCTTTCACTATTCAGCAATTTAGAACTCAATTTGATTTTATATGCAGAACTTGTGTATATCTTGGCAATTCTACAACCTCCAAATGAGCTATTTTGCTAGATATCACAAATAAAGATATATTTATTGCTAGAAATACTCAGTTTCATGAGACTAGGTTTATTTGTTTAAACATGTTTTAGGTAAGGCTGGTTGTCCCACATACATGTCTCTACCATTGCCTATGCTAGTAGGGATTCCAGACAAGTTTTTTGGAGACTATGCTAGAAATCAGTTAGCTGAAGAAAATTCAGCTAACCATCAGTTAGCTGAAGAAAATTCAGCTAACCATCAGTTAGCTGAGATTAGAAGAGAAGCAGTTGCTGCTTAGAAAACAACTACACCTGCTCCATTGAGGAGATCAACAAGGATTAGAAATCCACCTAACTTTTATCAGGGAACTGTTAATGTTTTTCAATCCCTTCATCTGCTGAGTCAAGTTATGAGTCTAGATACACTGTCTGCTGAATATGCCAAGTATGTTTGTGCCATTGATGCAATTATCGAGCCAAACACATACAATCAGAATATCAACAATGATGAATGGAAAGAGGCAATGCAAAAGGAGATAGAGGCATTGCAGAATACTCACACATAGAAGATTATGACTTTGCCACCTAGGATGACGTCCATTGGATGCAAATGAGTATATAAGATAAAGAACAATCCCAATGGATCTATAGAAAGATACAAAGCCAGATTAATAGAAAATGGCTACACTCGGACTTATGACATTAATTATCATGATACTTTTCTCCAGGTTGTCAAAATCACAACAGTCAGAACATTGCTGGCAGACCAACAACCAACAATTGGAATCTCCATTAGATGAATGTCAATACAACATTTTTACATAAAGACATACATGAAGAAGTCTATATGCAAATTCCTCAAGGTTTCAAGACTGAAAAACCAAATTAGGTTTGCAGATTGATTTAATCTTTGTATGGTTTAAAACAAATTAGCGAGACTATGGGCTCAAATTTAAATGAGTCCTGAAAAAACAAAGGTTTGTTCAATCCAAGAATGACCAAAATTTATTTACAGAAGGGTCAGAAAAGACATTTATTGCTAAATTGGTCAATGTAGATGACATCATTGCAACAAGTCCTGATCTGGACCACATACAACAAGTCAAAGACAACTTACATAAACAGTTTACCTTTAAAGATTTGGGTGAGCTGATACATTTTATGGGCATTGAGACTACAGAATGCCTAAGGGCATTTCTATTTCACAAAGGAATTATACCTTGAATAATCTACAAGAATATGAGTTCTTAGGTTCTAAACACACTTAAGACACCAATAGAATGTAAGAAAACCTTACATCAAGGAGATTCAACTTTGTTAGATGACAACACTGCATGCAGATCATTGGTTGGAAAGCTGGTCTATCTCACTTTCACAAGACCTGATATAGCATTTACTATTCAGCAGCTAAGTGAGTTTTTAGATACACCAATTGAAATTCACATGAAGGTAGCTCATAGACTTCTAAGAGACTTCAAAGAAAATCCAGGTTAAGGAATTTTCTTCCCTGATGAGAACAACCTCACTGTTAGAGTGTTCACTAATAGTGATTGGGAAGGCTGTTTTGAAACTAGAAGACCTATATCAGAATACATGATGTTCTTAAAGGATGCACATTTTTTCATGGAAAGCCAAAAAAAGACCACCATTGCCATGAGTTCTTCTGAAGCTATACTAGGCAATAGCTAATGCCACATATGAAATTCAATGGTTGATATACATTTAATAGGATTTGAAGATCCCAATTAAGATTCTTGTTGTCTTATTTTGTGACAATGCCATCGCTCTTCACATTGCACACAATCCTGTTTTTCATGAGACAACAAAGCATATTGAGATTGACTGTCATGTAGTCAGAGACAAAGTTAAATCAGGCTTGATCAAAATCATTCATGTTCATAGAAAAGAACAACTTGATGACATCCTCTGTAACACCCCGATTTTTGTCATTTTGGATATAAAGGACATTATAGGCATTTCCAAATAATTTTTTTAGATACTTTCTCTTTTTATTTTCAAATATTTAATGGTATATGTTATATTAATACTATTGATTAAGCTGTGGAAAGTTTGGAATTTTTTTCAAAGTCGAAATGATTTCATTGTGACATTATTATTTTATATTAAAAGTGATATTATTATTATTATTATTATTATTATTTAGCCGACTCCAATTCCACAAAAATTAGAGTAGATAATGGTTGGACGAACTTGGTATATGTCATGCACTAAGATAGTTCTATTCCCATTTGCAAATCAATGAAAGTAACGGAAGTAATTATTTAGGCATTATCTCATCAGCTTGGGAACAAATAATTATTATTCATTATTATCTTCATATATGTCCTTTAATATGCATCTCTTCCACTTCCCATGGATCAGTAGTATAAATAGAGTGGATTCAAGTCTCCTATCTTCACATTTTCTACCGTGTAAATGATAATTACACTCACCGACTAGAAATGAAAATGCTAAGCTCAATATTCCTTTATATCATCACTTACAATGGTATGAATCGTGTAGCCAACACCACCATTAGATGCCATTCCATAATTCCCACAAATGTAATAACAATTCAATTCAAAACCCATTCTTGTTATTTGTACAAAGCCACACGACCCATTTACAAACCAGATTATATCAGTTCAATTCATTCATCTCTGTATCACCATACCACTTCTTATCACCACATATAAAGCCTTCAACGTTTCTTTTCCGTCACCATTAAACTATCACTTACAAGGTTTCAGTTCAAACCATGCTCAATATATAGCTTTCTTCCTAGCCTCCACCAACGTCACCGCCGTTTATCCGCCGGAATGACAATAGCCCACCTCTATGAAAGCCATGAATGCCGTTCTTCATCAACATAATTTAGTATTTTGGGTAGACAGAGAGAGATCTTGATAGCCATGGGTTTTGGAACAAAGAGATGAATGTTGTGCTAGGAAGGCAGAAAGAAAATGAGACGGGGACATTAAAACAAACCGTAAAGGAGAAGTTTAGGTGAATGGAGTTTTGACGGGGAAATATAGGCATGAAACTTGTAATGTGGCATGACAAAGGTAACCTGCAAGGAATTGTATATAATGGAATCAGAGAGGAATGGAGATTTGGTGATGCGAGATTTCATTTTTGTTTGGGTGGATATATCATGTACTGAGCTTTGAAACGAGAAGGAAAGTTGGATATGTAACTACATATTATATTTTGTTCTTGCGTCGTAGGTGAGTCTTTTATTTTGATATAAAGCCAAAGTGTGTTTTATTATTTTTAAATATTCTGTGTATGTATATCGAATGAACTTTTAAGGCTCTAGAAGTCGTTTTAAATGATTTCTTTAAAATTAAACGACTGATTTGAAATAGTGCACATTTTATAAATAAATAAAGCGATCTTTTGAATTGACGGATAATCTTTGCTGCCTCGTGACGAAAGTGTCAAAGCTCAGTGGCTAGGGGAATTAGAGTTCTTTGCTCTAGGAGAACGGCTAGTCACCGGTCTCGGGCCCTCTTGACTCAAAGTATTTCCGACAAGATGGCTAGAGTCTTTCACTTTCGTAAGAGTGGGGACGGTACCTTTTCCCGAAGATTCATGCTATAGCCGGAAAGCAAGTGTGACGGTTGATCGTGGAGTCCTAGGGGCATGGATAGGATTAGGCTGGAACCGTGTAGGAGGTTTGCACGCGAAGGTTGATTCTTTTCCACGACAATCGGCCGGAGTTGTCGAGGCATAGCTGAGTTCTCGTGGAGTCGGTTGAAATCCATATGGTAAAAGCGGTTTTAGGCGATACTTGACTCATCAATTCGGCCAAAGCTGGTGCTTGTAAATAAACTTGACTTGATTTTCTTAATGCTCGTGCACTTCAATATTAAAAATTGTACTTTTCATTTGTTCTATCGATTAATAAAAAAGACTTCATTTGTTATTTAAAAGTTGATCAATATATATTATATATATATATATATATATATATATATATATATATATATATATATATATATATATATATATATATATATATATAACACTTGCACATTGGCTCATACCATCCCGTTGCTGACGCCACATTTTTCTTGTTTCTTTTTTTTTCTTTCCCTTTTATAAATACATATATACAGGTTTTTGATCGAGCCATAAAGAAGAGTATATAGATGATGTTAAACGAGATCCGAGGAAAAAAAGAAATTGATGTTATGGATTAGACCGTGCATAGTGAGTTAGTTAGTTATGAATCTTATAATTTTATTGGTTGTAATCTTGTAATGGAATTAGATAGTGATTTATGTAAATTCATTTGTGGATTTAGTGAATTATTCTGGGGATTTATTTTGTTATATTGCGAATATAGTCTTTTTATTGAAGTTGCGGTGAGCGCTTCGCAACCCCTCCTAGATTGACCCCAGTGGACCTAGGGGTTGGGAGCAGGGTATTACATCATCACCATGACTTTGGATGCACCAATCTTTTGTTATTTGTTGGATAAGCTAGGGATTTTCAAAATTTTCCAACCAAGATCTAGCAGTGGATAAATGAGTGTTGGAAGCGAGCGGTATGTGCAAGCTAATTCATTCACCATTCTCGATCATGGGAGGGGGGTGTTACAATATATGGATAAATGAGTGTTGGATGCAATGAGATGCGCACACCCTAAGAGTCCATGATAGTCACCTGAGATGATTTAGATATGATGAAGATGATTTGAAGAGATCAGCTGAGTAAAGAGTTCAGATAAGTAGATAGACTTTAGCTGAATACATTTCAGCTGAAGAACACGAAGCTGGACTTGGACGTTTTCTGTTATAACCGTTTGTAAACTCTTGTAACTGATTTGTGAAGAGTATCGTCTATAAATACTCCATCAGCAGCCACATTGTAACTTAACTTGTTCACTTCTTTGACTAATTAATGAGAATTATGTATTTTTATTTTGTCTTGTGTTTTCAACTTCATCAATTTCAAGATATATTCCATATGCTCATCTGTCTTGGTACGTATTTCCTAAGACACATAGACCCCACGTGTCATGGGCAACAATCATCTCTTGGACTATTCCATGATAAATCTCTTTATCATCTTGTCTATATAAGTGGATTGTAGTAGACCAAGCAACCTTTAATATCTATCCCTGCAGATCTTTATTCCAAGAATATAGGCCGCTTCACCCAAGTCTTTCATAGAGAAATTCTTGTACATAACCGAACTTGAACCGAATGTAACATAGGGATATCATTCCTTATGAGCAATATGTCATCGACATAAAGCACCAAGAAAACTATGGCACTCCCACTAACATTCTTGTAAGCACAAGGTTCATCTTTATTCTTGATAAAATCAAAATCTTTGATTATCTTATCAAAACAAAGATTCAAAGTCCGAGAAACTTGTTTGAGTCCATAAATGGAACTCTGCAACTTGTACGCCATTTAAGCATCATCTGATGTGAAACCCTCAGGCTGTGTCATGTACATCTTCTTAGACAGATTCCTCTTAAAGAATCTAAATTCAGATAGATCTGTCAGATATCATAATCATGGTATGCTGTAATAGCAAGCAAAATACAAATGGATTTAAGTATGGCCACTAGCGAGAATGTTTCATCATAATCAACACCTTGACTTTGTTTATAACCTTTAGCCACTAACCTAGCCTTATAGGTAGTCACATTACCATTCATGTTGGTCTTTCTCCTAAAGACCCATTTACCCCATATGAACAATTCCTTCAGGCGGCTCAACTAGGTTCCAAACCTTGTTGTTTTTCGTGGATTCCATGGTTTCCAGCTGTTAAATAATTCTACTATATTGTAAGGGTATTTGTGTAATTCATCATATGTGCTGAGGTGTTAGATTCTTGTCTTGGATTGTGTGTAGAGTTTGTTACACAATCTTTCTATATGTACACTGCCTTGCAGTCTTTTCTAATTGATGAGAATCAGTTTATTACTTCACTAAATTCCAACTTGGTATCAGAGCCAAGATGGCTGATCGATGCCACCGCTTCCACAGCGGCTCCACCCACCGTCTCCACAATGGCGTTGCCCGTTACTGCAACTTCAACCATTACCAGTGTCACAAATAACCCAAATACTCCACCCCAAACCTCCACACTCAACTTTGGTAACTTCTCGATCGGAACCCCTGTTGAATCGATGTTCCCATCTTCAGCTCTGAGGTCGATTCCTCATCTGTCATCCACCCTCCCGCCGATTCCGTCCATTCTCAGCTCAACTTCTCCATTTCCACCACTCACATCCATTCCTGCACCAAATACTCTTCTGGGTGGTAGTCTGAACCAGACATGCAATGTCAAACTAGATCGATCCAACTATCTCTTGTGGAGATCTATTGTTCTGCCGATCATCCGAGGCCATCGATTAGAAGGGTATGTTCTTGGCACTAGATCTCCCCCAGCTCGCTTCTTGCCTGGACTCAGTGGCAACATTGGGTCTGAAGTTCCCAATCCACTGTATGACAACTGGCTTACCACTGATCAGCTACTCATGGGCTGGCTCATAGGATTGATGACAAAACAAGTTCTTGTCGAACTGGTGGGATGTGAATCAGCTTATGATGTCTGGAACACTTTGGAGGTGCTGTTCAATAATCGATCGGAAGCAAGAATGCTGGAGTATAAGGAAGCCCTAACAAAGACTGAAAAAGGTGCTAAGTCCATGGTGGATTATCTTGCACTTATGAAATCTTATTCTGATGGTCTTACTTCAGCCGGATATCCTATCTCTAAGGCAGAACTCATACTGGCTACTCTGGGGGGCCTTGGCAAAGATTATGAATCGGTTATTGTTAATATCACATCCAGGATAGGGGCTCTCTCATGGCAAGAGGTGCAATCACAGTTAGTTACTCATGAGAGGCTCCTTGCTCGGTTTAACCCTAGTTCAGGGCTTGATTTGAGTCATGCTTCAGCTAATCTTGCTGCTAATCACTCTGGAAGCCCTAGATCATCCTACAGACCGTCCTCCAATGATGGTGGCCGAGGCAGAGGCAATAGAGGAAATAGAGGTCGAGGTAGGAACAACAGAGGTGGTTATCAAGGTAATGGGGGTGGAAACAGAGGAGGCTACCAAGGAAATGCACCCAGGCCAACCTGTCAAGTCTGTAATCGAGTTGGACATACAGCTGTTGACTGCTACTACAGGTATGACTCTAATTACACTGGAGCAAACTACAACTCTGGACAGGCTTCAAGACCTAGTGGAAACAGACCTGCAGCTTACTTTGCCTCTCCTGAAAGTGTGAGTGATGCAAGCTGGTATGCAGACAATGGTGCTACTAACCACATAACTTCAGATTTGAACAGTCTGCAGCTGAGCCAAGGCTATGAAGGATCAGACACTATTACAGTTGGAAATGGTGAGTCTCTTTCAATTCGACATGTAGGTACCTCTGTGATTCCCACTACACACACTGACTTGAATCTCACCAATATCCTTCATGTTCCACACATCACAAAAAACCTTCTAAGTGTTTCTAAGTTAACCACTGATAATCATGTGTTCATGGAATTTCACTCTGACTATTGTGTTGTTAAGGACAAAACTACAGGGAAAACTCTTCTGGAAGGAACTCTTAGAGATGGATTGTACCAGCTGCAGTTTCCAAGCTCCCTTCACTCCAAAAAGCCTAGTCTGAAGTCCACTTCAATTGAGTCTCATTGTAATAAGTTCAATTTGTTAAATTTTGTTGAGTCTAGCATCAGTCCTAGTCAGTTTTCTAGTAGCAAGTCTGAGTCTGTAGCCAATCTTTGGCATAGAAGGTTGGGACACCCATCCTTTCAGGTTCTTAAGTCTGCTTTAAATGATTGTAATGTGAATCTTAATAAAAAGTTTGATTTCTGTGATGCTTGCCAATTTGGCAAACTTCATGCCCTGCCCTATCCTATCTCCACCACTAAATCTGTTAATGTCCTTGATTTGATACACTCAGACTTGTGGGGACCTGCACCTATACCTTCTTCTAATGGTTATGTTTACTATATCAGCTTTGTTGATGACTTAACCAGATTCACATGGATATATCCTCTAGTTAACAAATCTGATGCTTTACAAACCTTTATCATCTTTAAAACTCTTGTGGAAAAATAGCTTAACACCTCCATAAAATGTGTTCAATCTGATTGGGGGGTGAGTTTAGATCCTTTGCTAATTATTTGAAGGATCAGGGGGGCCTTTAGGCATTCATGTCCTCATGCTCATGGCCAAAATGGCACAGTTGAGAGAAAACACAGGCATGTAGTAGAAGTTGGCCTCACTCTTTTAGCTCAGTCATCTATGCCCTTGCCTCACTGGTGGTCAAGTTTCCAATATGCTGTCTATATCATCAATAGGCTTACCACTCCAGTCCTCAAAAACAAATCACCCTTTGAGTGTCTTTATCACAAGAAACCTGATCTAACCCTAATTAAAGTGTTTGGCTGCAGTTGCTTTCCCTATCTAAGACCTTTCCAAAAACAGAAGTTCCAATTCCACACCAAGAAATGTGTGTTCCTAGGAGTGAGTCCATATCACAAGGGGTATCTATGTCTAGATGTCACTGGTAGGATCTATGTCTCAAAGGATGTTATCTTCAATGAGCATGAGTTTCCTTATCAACAACTGTTTCATCCTACTTCAGATTCCACCTCAAATGCTTCTTGTGCACCCTCCTATTCTATCCATGTTCCCTTCATTCATCCTGCTGAAACTGTTGCTGGTACAGACATAAACAAGGGACCTTCAATCACAAATCTCACTCCCACAGCCTCACCTGGCACTGAAGACACCATATCCAGAGTTCATATCACACCACACTATGACTCACCATATCACACTCCTTCACCATCAACACCACAGTCAAGTAACTTACAATCTAGTGAAACTTCCAGGAACACCCCTGTCTGTCCTGAACCATCACCAATACACAGCCCTCCTTCACCAACACACAGCTCCCATTCTAACTCCAACAATACTACCAACAGTACCATACCTCCTGTAAATCACCATCCTATGCAAACTAGGAGCAAAAGTGGCATTGCCAAACCCAAAACCTTCTCCTACTTGTCTGTGAAAGATTCCACATCCTGTCCAACTGAACCAAAGAATAAAGATTATGCGAGGCCATCAAGCGGCTAAATGGCTTCATGCTATGAAGGAGGAATATGCGACTTTGTTAAGGAACCATACATGGGATCTAGTTCTGCACAACCACACCAACATCTGATTGCCAACAAGTGGATCTTCAAACTGAAACTAAAACCAGATGGTTCTATATTAAAACACAAGGCTAGACTTGTAGCCAAGGGGTTCCTTCAAACACCTGGTGTGGATTATGAAGAGACTTTCAGTCCTGTAGTCAAAGCTTCAACAATCAGAGTAGTCCTAGCTGCTGCTGTGTCCTTAAATTGGCCCATAAATCAGATAGATATCAACAATGCCTTCTTGAATGTCACTCTATATGAAGATGTTTTCATGCCTCAACCAGAAGGGTTCAAGGATCCCAATAAACCATCTCATGTTTGTCATCTAAGGAAGGCCCTGTATGGTTTGAAACAGGTCCTTAGGGCATGGTTTGAAGAATTAAGACAACAGCTCCTTTCCTGGGGTTTTACACAAGCAAAATCTGACACATCATTGTTTATTTACAAGCACCAGAACACACTGATGTACCTGTTGGTCTATGTTGATGATATCCTGATTACTGGGAATTGTACTTCACTGATAAAACAGTTTATTGGCAAGCTGAATTGCAGGTTTGCTTTGAAGGACCTAGGGCCACTGACTCACTTTCTGGGATTTCAAGCACATAGGAATGCTGATGGTTTGTATCTTAATCAGCAGTTGTATGCCACACAGCTAATCAACAGGTTACAGATGGAGCACCTTAAACCTGTTTCAACTCCCATGGCCACTGGGGTTGATTTTAATTCAGAAGATTCTGCCCTTATGGAGAATCCCACCATTTACAGAAGTATTCTTGGGGCACTTCAATACCTCACCTACACCAGACCTGATCTTACATATGGAGTAAATCAACTCAGTCAATTTATGCACAAGCCCAGACTTATACACTGGCAAGCCCTCAAAAGAATGCTCAGGTATGTCAAAGGTACTTTACATTATGGTCTGCATTTTCAACCCAGCACCTCTCTTCATATTAGTGGCTTTAGTGATGCTGATTGGGCATGTGATACAAAAGACAGAAGGTCAGTAGCAGGTTACTGTGTCTATTTGGGAGAATCACTGATTTCTTGGAGCTCAAAGAAACAGCATGTTGTGTCTAGGTCAAGCACAGAGTCTGAGTATAGAGCTCTTGCCCAACTAGCTGCAGAAATATAGTGGTTGAAATCTGTTTTGTATGAACTACACCTACCAGTGTCTTCAACTCCAACAGCCTGGTGTGACAACATAAGTGCTAATCATCTAGCACACAACCCTATGTTTCATTCTAGGACTAAGCACATAGAGATTGATGTGCATTTTGTCAGAGATCAAGTCCTACAAAATAAACTTCAAGTGAAATACATTCCTTCACGTGATCAAGTGGTATTGCTGACCAAGCCAACATCCCAAAGACCAAATTCAATCAAACAGAGCCAAACTCAATGTTGTTGACACCACCTTGAGTTTGAGGGGATGTTAAATAATGCTACTATATTGTAAGGGTATTTGTGTAATTCATCATATGTGCTGAGGTGTTAGATTCTTGTCTTGGATTGTGTGTAGAGTTTGTTACACAATCTTTCTATATGTACACTGCCTTGCAGTCTTTTCTAATTGATGAGAATCAGTTTATTACTTCACTAAATTCCAACTCCAGCCATTCTCTTTGTTGGACTCCGTCAACCATTCTTCATAAGTCTTAGGGTCTTCATCTTCCAAGAAGTACATGCCGATATAATTATCATGTTCACGGCGTTCCCTAGTGGACTTTGAAGAGGCCGTGTGTTTTAAGCATGGCTTGCATCTCAACAATATGTGGTGCCAGCTCTATACCATCAGCTGACTATTGTCATTTAGTGGTTTACTCCCACTATCCCTTTCTAGATTAATTAATGAATTGTTTCTCGAGAAAGTGACTAATTTTAGAGACAAACACCTTTTGTTCTCTAGGGTGGTAAATTGGTATCCTTTAGTTTCCTTAGGATAACACACAAATTAACATTTGTCACATGTAAGTTCTAACTTATGAAGCATCACCCTCTTCACATAAGCAGGGCATCCCCAAGATTTTATATAACTTAGCATTGGTTTCCTTTTATTCCATACCCCGTATAGTGTAGAGTCAACCGTGTTTGTTGGAATTCGGTTAAGTGTATAAGATGTTGTTTCGAGAGTATACCCCAAAACGATTTTGGGATGACTGCATAACTCATCATGAACCGTAGTATATCTAATAAAATATGATTCCTCCTTTCAGACACTCCATTCATTTGAGGTGTCCCCAGAGGGGTCCATTTAGAAAGAATCTCATTCTCCTTGAGGTAGCTTGAAACTCACCATCTAGGCATTAACCACATCGACCAGGTCCAAGAGTGTTAATTTCCTTAACTGCTTGTTTCTCAACTTCACTGATGAATTCTTTGAATTTTTCAAAGGCTTCAAACTCAGACCTCATTATTAAGTATAAATAATCAAAACGAGAATAGTCGTCTGTAAAGGTGATAAAATCCGAGTGTTCATCTTTGGATTAAATTGACATACAACCACACACATTCATATGTATGAGTTCTAGCAATTCTTTTATATCTTATTCCTTTATCGGTAAATGGTGACTTAGTCATCTTGAATCTTTTTTACATGTATCGATGATTCGCAATCAAAATGATATAGTAATCCATAGTTGTTTATAATATTGTTTTATTGTACTTTAAAAAAAAAAAATCATCGTTCTTTTAAACGGTGTACTTTCTAGCGAAGCTTCAATTATATAAACGGACGCACAGGAGGCAGAGGGACCATAGAGAAAAAGTGGTTATTCTTCGTTGAAAAGCTGAAAAGTGTGTTGGCTTTTTTTTAGTGTATTGTTTGTTGCCTATATTTGTATGACATGATGATTCGTGTTATCAATTATATAATTCGAAAGCCTTTTTTTCCTGTGAGCTTCCTCTTATGCTTTAAAAAACTTTTTACTTCAATTATCAACATATTTTATAATGTAAAATAATTCATTATTGTCCTCTCTCATCCATCAGTTTCGTTTCTAGACAACCTCCAATATGGTCACTTTCTTTTTCTAAAATATTCTGTTGCCTTTTTTTTGTCTCGCATGTGCAATAATAGAGGTTTTTATATATAATTCTACTGTATAAGCTACAGAAACGATGCATAGCTAAGCACAAATTGGGAATCTTTTCGCGTTTTCATAATTTGTTTGCCACATTAAAATTTGTTAACAGTAACGTACAGGAAAAGCCATCCAATTAAGTGGGTTTTATTTTATATCTTGGAGTTTGATGTCACGCAAATGTTATAAAACTTGGTGTTCAATGTGGCATTCTCTCATTGGCCGGATTAGCAATGATTCATTCTTAGTGTGCCACATCAGCTGAAGTTTGTTAGGCGGTTAGATTTGAATTAGATTCTTCACATACTATGGTTAGGGTTGACCACTTAGAACTGTGAACCGGCTGGAACCAGCAAACTGACCGGACCGTGTCGGCGGTCGGAGTAACAAGCGATTCATCGCTTATAGGCGGATTCGGTCTTTCAAATAATTGGAACCGGATCGAAACCGGCGGTTTAACCGGCGACCGAACCGTAACTCTGAACCTGAGACGTCACTATCCAATTTTGAACCGGTAGAGATATTATTTAAGCGCTTCTTCCAAAAAATGAGTTAACCCAAAAATTATGTTATGTTGCCTCTAGAAGAATCGAACCCAGCAGTTCTTGTAAAGTTATCTTGATAACTACAATTAGATTAATCTGTTTATTTTTAAAAATGCAATATATATACTATTGAGTTAAAATTTGTGGTAGCCAAATTCATAGATTTTGTGCCGCCACAGGGCCTTGCCCTCCCTCCCAGGCGCCCCTGCCGAACCGTAACCGGAACCAACTCAACGGCTACAACAGCAACAGCTATATAATTTTTTTTTTCTCAAACCATTTCAAATTCATCCTATAAATACCTCTCATTTTCACAATTTCACTTATACCTATTCTCCTCTCAATTCTACATTTCTACTTCTCTAATCTCAAACTCAATTCTTTATCTGTAATTAAGTTTGTTTAGTTGTTAAAAACAACAATCAAATTTACTTTACAATACCGATTTTTGAAGTTGTTCTAATTTAATCGTTTACTTCAATCCGGTTTTAGTTATAAGTAAATTTGGTTTGCTTTTTTTCAACTATTTTTTGGTTCCATTTTATAATCAAATTTGTTTAGACATTAAAAACAACAACCAAATTTACTTGTATACTGTTATAAAACTAAGAAAATATTGGAGGAAGAACAAGAGAAAATACAAGTATAGAAGAATAGAGAATTGCTTGTGTATTATTCCAATAGTATAAGAGGGTATTTATAATAGAGATGACAATGTGAGCACAATAATCTGAATTAATCTCAAATCTACGTAAATCAATCAGAATAATAGATAATCCATCAATGATATTATTTCATAACACTTCTGATATATATTATTATTAAAAATACAATGAGATATGATATCGCCATTAAAACCTTACTAAGAAAAACCGGTTAGGGAAAAAATATTAGTTAAGGAAAAGAGTACATATTTATCTGTTTGATTTACTCCCCTTGAACCAAGCATCAATTTAGATATTTCAATTGCCGCATCACAATGCTCTTCACTAGTCTTTCAAATGTTGTAGTCGACAATGTCTTCATAAATAATTCTGCCAGATTATCGGTTGACCGGATCATTGCACATCAATCTCCCCATTCTTTTGCAAATCATGAGTAAAGAAGAACTTGGGTGAAATATGTTTTGTTCTATCCTCATTAATATAGCCCAATTCAATTGAGATATGCAAGATGCATTGTCTTCATATAGTGCAGTTAAATGATTTTCATTCTCATCTAGACAGTGTCTCAATGAATAAATGGTAGAATTGATTGTCTCGATAGTAGTTGCATAACGTATATGTCATGTACTATTAACATTGTTAGAAAAACCCATGGGAAAAAAAACTAACAAGGTAAATAGTTCATGCCATATGCGTTTCTATGTGTTGCACTGACTGGCTCATTAAAAACCTTTAACTAAGAAAACCCTTTGGAAAAAAACTTGGTTAAAGGGGAAAAAAGTACAATCATTGGTTTTAAGACCAAATCCACACAAAAGTTTTGAAGTTGTCGCTCTTCATGACGACAACAATCTTTCAAATGCAGCGTTCCATTATTATAAACACTTATTATCCAAAACCGATCTAGGAATAATCGTAGTGAAAAATCTATTAGATTGTCACTTTAGGCGTACTTTGCATATCACTCTCTTTTAGAGTTTATTGGATAGTCGAATGGAGGGGCTAATAAGTGTCATTCCCGCTACTCACTAGTGCAACACATGCAACACAATCAACAACAGAATCGGCTAAATAATGAGGAAGTAATATAATCGAAATTTGCATGCATATATTTCCACTATCATGCATCGTAATTCCTTAAAATTTATGACGTTAACCATGCATTATTTATATATTTCTTTCTCAATAGGAATCTACTCAACTGGTCATACTACATTCAACATGAATGTTAACGACCTTAGCCATATGCATGTTGCGATTGTCATATTAATTCATTTTTGAAATCCATCAAAGATTTCATATCAATAACGACCCATAAATATGCGGTCATGACATATGAAAATTCAAATTTACTGCCAGATATATTAATTAGCGGAACATAATATTATCTATAACGGAAGCATATATTTGATCATTAACAAATAAATATTTCCAATTCAAACTCAACCTCAATTGCTTATTTCATTTTTACCTAGTCTGAGTGTTTCTGACACTCTGCTGATGACTTAGGTACTGGATCCATATATTATAATAGCAATTAAAGAGGCAAATATGTCGTCGACGACTATTATATTTTATTATAAAATTTTCCCATAAACTCATTGCTAATTCGATATTAGCATAAACCAAATCCATATCAATGTATGGATTGGTTGTTCCAACCCCAATATTTAATCATCATGTCGACGTGCAATTTTATTTTTGGGGTTTTAAATCTTGATGATGAGATCTCTTTAAGAGATTTCATTAGTACTGAATGTGAATTCATTTTCCGTGGATTTTTATCTTTTATACCGATCGATATTCTACGCTTCTGGCATAGAGAAATATCATCAATCATATTGTTGGTGCCTTATAAATAGTAACTCATTTAATTTCAATAACGGCATCTGGCAGATTACTTGTTAAATACTACAAGTAAATTATTTTTGCAATTCAGTTAAACTGATGCGTGGAAGATCGTTTATGTTGTTAAAGTTTATCGGCATTCTTTTATTCTAACATGGGGTTTTCTTTATCTCCCCCTAATGCCGAGAATCGATGTTCATCAAACATGTTGCACCGAGCTATAACTTGATGCTCTTTTATCCGCTTCAAGCGATTTACACATTTAAAACATAGTGGTTTTAAATATCTCGTTTCATGAGATTGTTGAAAATATTATCTCTCTTACGCTTTATATACCACTATGTGATTTCAGATTCTTCAAAAATCGTTCAAATTATATATCATATGTAGAGAAATCACTCGAACGAGACATTGAATTCTTGGTTCATTTCTCCATTTTTCTCATAAAATATTTGATGTATGCAAAATGTGCATAAAATCTACCCTTCATGGGTTTGATATCATTGAATGATATGTGAACTCATAGTTCATTTATGTCGAAGTTTGTCACGAGATATAATTCATATTGGGTTTTCCTCCCCTCATTCTTGGACAACATTTTTTCATAACCGATATGTCGAAAATTTGCAATAACCCGTTACAGATTCAACATTTTAATGTGAGATCCTCTTATGCGGGTATTAACAAACTTCTTTTATATTTTTCGATTTGTGGAGAAATTTTGTCTCATATAGAAATATTATATCCGTTCACAATTATGGTACAATACATCGAGTTATACCAATGTTCTTGAATTACCATTCCAATTCTAGTGGAATTCTCACATAAAGAATGTTTATACCCACAATATTCAGAATCACTATATGCATGTTAAATACTTAATTTTGTCGCATTCATTTCACAGAATGACTGTGATGCATCTCATATAATATGATACATATATCATTATTTTAAATAATACATGTAGTATCGATCCACATTATCTTCGTGGAATGGACATATATCATTATTTTCAAACACATTGTTTATACACATTTCATCGGGAAATAGTATATAAAGCAAATATTTCAATCTCGATATAACACCCATATTACTCAAAAATCGAGACTTCAGAGAGCATAATGCTTTATTTCAAACAATTTTGTTTCAATATAGCACTTGCATGTTGCATTACCATTTGCATTCTCATTAATTCTTTTGAGAACTTGTTTCTCAATATAATGTGCGTGTCGCACTATCGATGATGCAATTTAATTGCTCTCACGTTCTGACTCCATTTCTTCCTTAGAACAAAATGAGCAATTAATTTTTTTCAAAGTATAACAATTGTCACATAATATAAATGAATTACATTCTGAGGATCTGAAAAAAGAGAGGAATAACATTCTCGATCTTGCGAGCACCCCCTCGCAGTTGCGAACGGCGGAAATTTTTCCAGATCCGGTTTTTCCTGCGTTTCAGATCCTGATTCGGGTTTCTGTATATCCAGCGAAGGCACGATGAGCTTTAATAGAAGCAAAAGAGAAATGATGGTGCCGGAAAAGGTTGCGGATCAAGACGGGCTCTTTACTCCTCTGTCAACTTGTATGGCAGATGAAGATTGCAGATCCAAGCATAGTATCATCATAAGAGATATCCAGGCCCTTATGAACGTGTTTTACTCTTTTAAAATTACCCACTTTAGTAGAAAAATGAATATAGTCAGCAATAAAACGGCTGCTTTTGCAAAAAGTTTCTTAATCCAACATTCTGGACTGAATCCTGCGCATCATGGGTAAGATCTTCGCTTCTTGTTGAAGAAGAAGTCAGACGGTTTTGCTGCTTTTTAACGTTTGGAATATTTTAATGAAATTTCGTTTTTGAAAAAAAATTAAAAAATAAAAAATAAAAAAGAACTTTCAAAGTTGGGTAGAATATCCGTTCAAAGAAAAACAAGTTGGGGAGAATAAGAATTCTTCAAAAGATCAGAACCCATATCCGTTTGCTAAACCCTAGATCTTATTCTCGCCGCTCAGTTTTAACTCTCCTCCATCCAATGGCACGTTTATTGAGAATGACTTCTCCAATCTTTTCGCTTTCTTCTCGCTTTCCCAAGTTTTCCCCGACGATGTCTGCAGATTTTCGTTCGCCGGTGCCTCTGCATTGCCCGCCGTCGCTTTCTTCTCGCTTTACCAAGTGTTCCCCGGCGATGTCTGCTCTTGTTCGTTCGCCGGCGTCTGTGGCTTTCCCGCCGTTGTCTTTGTTGGAGAAAATGTGGAATTGAATTAAAAATGAATTAAAAATGATTTTATAATCATTTTATTCAGTGACTTTGTAAGCGTATTTCGGATATATTCTTGTATAGAATATATGTAATGTCTTGTTAATTCTGATAACTACGTGAGTCGTAGATGAATTCAGGATTTGAAATCATTCAATTCGGATAACGAGTGAATGAGAAATTAACGCTTAAAGTCGGTTTGTTGGAAAATTGATGATATGTCATATTGGGCCTATTGGGCTTAAGTGTGTGTTATGAAAAAGGAAAAATGGGAAGAAACTTTTCTCCCACATTGGTTGGAAGAAGGAAAAAGAAGCAATATTTATATGATATTGTTTTAGTGTAGTTGGAATAAGAAACCAACATTATACACCGTTCTCTACGCGGGGGAGGGGGGTGCAAATCAATCGGATTTACCTTGGGCTTGTGCATGCCCGCGTGTCCTGCGTGACACGAATGCAGCTTTCGATTTGAAGGTTCACGATCGAGTTCGGTTTTGCTAATTTATTTTTCAATCGATGAATCAATCAAGGTTCTTGAGCCTCACCAGATCGATCTCTTTGAACTGAACTCTTTTGAATCAAGGTTCTTTGGGCGGCTCAGTCTGCTGAGAGTGAGACTGTTCATGTTCTTATCCAACTTTAAGTCGTGATTAAAGCTGAGGCTTTTAGCTTTCCAAGTTCCAACATAATGATGATATTTATGACATTCAATTCGAACTGAGGCTGTTCATTTCCATCAGTTTTTCCATGTCCTCTGCTATATAAACAAGCTACATGAATGGGAAGAAAAATACACAGACACAGAAATACAACACCAGAATTACATACATACATACATTCTTTTGCATACTGTTCTTGCATCAAGTAAAGAGATACTAAAACACTGTTAGAGTTCGCCGGTGTTCAGAGTTTGCAGTACCGCTATTCTGAAAGGTAATCTGAGAATTCCTGGGAGACAATTGCTTTAAAAGCGGGTACATACCGGGCAAATTTGTCTTAAGGACGAGTTCGCTCTCGCTCGGATCGTCAATATCCTTTTTTTTTTCTTTCTGTACTTCTTTGTTATTGTTTATCAAGATCAATAAAATTGTTGTTGATTTTATTCGTTTTATTTATTTTAATTATACACGGGGTGTAACAGCTTAAGACAAATTTTTAGAACCGTTGTTCTAAATCATACCTGTGTGTAATCAAAATATTTTGACGAATATTTCTTCAATTTTATTTGGACGAGGTTGATTCGAGTTGAATTTAATGTTGAACAAGTTCAACTCGTTTGGAGGGAAAAAAAATAAATAAAAAAAAAAATAAAAAATGCAAGCACAGCTCGTTTATTTTGATTCTAGTCCAGCTCGTTTTTAAAAAACCACTTCCTTTTTGGTATCGATTTCTGGTAAAATCGGTCCACTTCTTTTTTGGTATCGATTTCTGGTAAAATCGGTCCACTTCCTTTTTGGTATTGATTTCTGGTAAAATCAGTCCACTTCCTTTTTGGTATCGATTTCTGGTAAAATCGGTCCATCTCCTTTTGGGGTTTTCTGGTAAAAACTACCATCCGCTTTGGTGTTTTGATTATAAGTTGGACGAACTGAATTGAAATAAACAAATTTTAAAGAGCTGAAGTGGAAAAAAAAAGGGTTTCGTTGAAATATGATTCTAAAGTTTATCTTACATCTCGAATGTAAATGGCAACCGACGGTCAAGTGACTCTACTCACGATGGTGCGCCAAACGGAGGACGAGACATCCCGATCCATCGGCTGCGTATGCAGGTGACACAAACTACTACGATTCCTGGTGCTAACCATGAGAGACCAGAGAAGTTCAATGGCTCCAACTTTAAACGTTGGCAACAGAAGATGTTGTTTTACATCACAACGCTTGGTCTAGCAAGAATGCTAGTTGATGATCCACCGGTGGCTCCACCTGAAACTCCTGAAAAGACGGCTTTTCTTGCTGTAGAAAGCTGGAAGCACAGTGACTTTCTGTGCAAGAATTATATTCTTAATGGTTTAGATAACATGTTGTATGGTGTGTCTTGTACTTATGAAACCGCTTAAATCATTGTGGCAAGCATTAGAAAAGAAATATACAACCGAAGATGCTGGTGCCAAGAAGTTTCTTGTCAGTAGATTTTTAAAGTATGAAATGAATGATACTAAATCTATTGTTAAACAGGTGGAGGAACTGCAAATTCTGATATCCGAGATGATAGCAGAAGATCTGAAAATTAATGAAAATTTTCAAGTTGCATGTGTGATTGAGAAGCTTCCTGACTCGTGGAAGGAATACAAGAGCTATCTCATGCATAAGAGGAAGCAAGTGACGATGGATGATTTAATTGTTCGACTTCGCATTGAGGAGGACAATCGAGCATCTGAAAAGAAGCGTTCTATTTCTGTTGGACAAGCAAAGGCTAACATGGCCGAGGTGAAAAACGGAAGAGAAAGAAGCCGGAGAAATTTCCTAAGAAGACGGGGAATCGTCAAGAAGCCGACACCATATAAATTCAATGGTGATTGCCGCGAATCGTGGCAAGTTTGGACACCGTCTTTGCGGAATGCCGGTCAAAGAAGCCTTACAAACCTATGGCTCATATGGTGAACATGAGGAGATGATGACAATCTACATGCCATGGTGGTCGAGTGCAACACCGTGGGAAATCCGATCACGGTGGTTTGTGGACACGAGGAGCCACTAAACATGTGTGTCTTGACCGTGATATCTTCTCAACCTACAAGGTGGAAATGGTGAGAAGTCGTGGATGGGAAACTCGCCCAATCAACCATTCAAAGAACTGAAACGTGATTACAAGATGACTTCGGGAAGAAGGCGACACTCACGAATGTTCTCCATGTTCCTGATATCTGTAGAAACTTGATTTACGGTGGTATCTTTGAATAAGAATGGTTTTAAACTTTCTTTTGGTAATGACAAGGTCATTTTGACCAAAAATGAGATGTATGTTGGTAGAGGTTATTTTACGAAGGTTTATTCAAACTTCGATGTAATGGCTATAATGCCTAAGACTTTGTGCCCATCGAGGTTAATAAAAATGCTTACCTTGCTTACTTGATTGAGTCTTGTACTCTATGGCATAATCGTTTAGGACACGTTAATAATAAATCAATTCAAAGAATGATGAATTTGGATTTATTACCTAAACTAAAATTTAACCAAACCGGTAAATGCCAAGTTTGTGTTGAAGCAAAAATGACTAAAGCGCCATTTCCAACCGTGGAAAGAAATACCGAACCTTTAGAATTAATTCACACAGATTTGTGTGATTTAAAGTTTGTGCAATCGAGAGCGGTAAAAGTATTTTGTAACTTTTATCGATGATTGTACAAAATATTTATTATGTTTATTTGCTAAGTAGCAAAGATGAGACTATCGAGGCATTCAAAAATTATAAAAATGAAGTTGAGAATCAACTTGGCGCATTTAATCAAGAAGGTTCGTAGTGATAGAGGTGGAAGTATGAATCGCCATTTGAAGGATTATGTCTAGATTCGGGCATTATTCATCAAACTCTTTGCTCCATATGCACCTCAATCTAACGGAATTGCTGAACGCAAAAACCGTACTCTGAAAGAGATGATGAATGCCATGTTGATCAGTTCTGGTTTACCTCAGAACTTGTGGGGGGAGGCCCTTCTATCCGCCAATACAATTCTCAACAGGATTCCATCTAAAAAGATGGATAAGACCCCATATGAGATGTGGAAAGGCCACAAACCAAGTTATAAATACTTGAAAGTGTGGGGGTGTTTAGCAAAGGTGGAAGTGCCTAAACCTAAACAAATCAAGATTGGGCCTAAAACGATAGATCAGATATTCATTGGGTATGCACATAACAAGATAGTGCATATAGATTTCTTGTGCACAAATCTGAAAACCCTGATGTGCATGTAAACACAATCATGGAGTCAAGAAATGCGGTATTTTTTGAGGATGTCTTTCCAAACAAAGAAAGACATAATGAAGACTCTAATTCGACTAAAAGGGCACATGAAAATGTGGGGATAATGCTCGAACACGAGGAAGTGGAACCTCGAAGGAGTAAACGGGCCAGGACTTCAACGTCTTTTGGGCCGATTTTCTCACTACATGGTAGAAAATACTCCAGGACATATGCCGAGGCTATGTCTAATCCGAAGCACCTTTACGGAAAGAGGCAATCAATAGTGAAATAGATTCCATCATGCAAAATCACACTTGGGAATTAGTAGAAATTCCACCGACATAAAGCACTCGGGTGTAAGTGGATTTTCAAGAAGAAGCTTAAAGGCGATGGATCTATTGATAAGTATAAGGCCAGGTTGGTAGCTAAGGGTTATCGGCAAAAAGAGGTCTTGATTTCTTTGATACTTACTCACCAAGAACTAGAATCACTTATAAGGGTTCTAATTTCTCTTCTTGCGATGTATAACTTGGAAATCCATCGGATGGATGTTAAAACCGCATTTAACGAATGGTGAATTAGGCGAAGAAATTTATATGGAACAACCCGAAGGGTTTGTGGTTCAGTCGAGGAAAACAAAGTGTGTCGACTCGTTAAGTCATTGTATGGATGAAACAAGCACCCAAGCAATGGCATCAAAAGTTTGATCAAGCGATGCTATCGAATGGGTTCAAGATTAACGAGTGTGACAAATGTGTCTACATCAAACATACAATAATGCTTATGTGTTAGTGTGTTTATATGTTGATGATATGCGATTATGGGAGTACTCATGATATTATCATGAATACCAAAAAGATCTTGACACGTAACTTTGATATGAAAGATATGGGACTCGGCGGATGTAATTTTGGGGATTAAAATCTCCGGACTATCTCGAGGACTAGTGTTATCACGCCTCACTACATTGAATCCGTCTGAGGAGATTCGGTGTTTATGATGAAAGTCCCGTGAAAACACCTATTGACTTAAGTCTTCACTTAGTCAAAAATAAAGATGACCACTGTGTCTCGCTTAAAATATTCTCGAGTTATCGGTTGTTTAATGTACATAGCGGGTTGTACTAGACCGGATATTGCATGTCTTTGTGAATAAACTTAGCGAGTTTACAAGTAATCTAGTGAGGATCATTGGAAAGCGCTTATTAAATCTTGAAGTATTTGAAATATTCAATGAACACAGGATTATGCTACACAAGATATCCAAAGCAGTATTAGAAGGTTCTTGTGATGCAAATTGGATTTCGATTCAAAAGAATCAAAATTCACAACTGGATATGTTTTCATGATTGGTGGTGTTTGCGGTGTCCTGAAGTCCACTAAGCGGGCGTGCATATCTCGTTCCACAATGGAAGCCGAGTTTATTGCATTAGACAAAGTGGTGAAGAAGCGAGTGGCTTGAAACTTCCTGAGAGGACATTCCATGTTGGACTAAGCCGATTGCTCTATCAGCATCCATAGTGATAGTCAATCGGCTATACACCGCGCACAAAATAGTATGTATAATGGTAAGTCTAGACACATACGTCGACGACATAACACCGTTAAACAATTGATCTCTACCGGTGTGATTTCCATCGAGTATATAAAATCGAAGGAAAATCTTGCGGATCCGCTTACAAAAGGCTTACCTAGAGATCAAATGTCAGTTTTGACACTCGGAATGGGACTAAAGCCTATTGAAAGATAAGCTTCGTAATGGTAACCCAACCATGTTGACTGGAGATCCCAAGATCATGGTTCAAAGGACAAACTAAGTTATGAAGTTGTCGATGAACACTTTCTCATTCGTGAATAAAAGTGTTGTCCGCCGTAAGTGTGAAGGTTAAGTGAAAACTTTTAATGATTCCTATAACTTGATTAAATTCGAGTGGGGTATGGCAGAATACTCTTGATAGGAGGTCACCTATGTAAGTGCGAAGTGGGGCCGCTTCAAAGAGAGTTCAGAGGCTAGAATTCTCTAACGCACTTTCTGAAACCAGGTGTGATTCAGGGCCAAAACGAATCCAGTCATGAGAACCAAGTACAGTGTTAAGGGAAATATTGTGTGAGTACTATTATGCGGTTTTACACTAAAAATTTGAAACAGTTCAAGACTTAAGTTCACTGATTAGCCGAGTAAATCCGATAGTATTTCACTAAGGCAGGTTCAAAGCCAGAAGCTACCTCTCCTGATGCAACATTTTTCTGCCAGAATCTCTTCAGAGTCTGCATCTGCATTAATTTCCATTCATGTGGGGGATTGTTGGAGAAAATGTGGAATTGAATTAAAAATGAATTAAAAATGATTTTATAATCATTTTATTCAGTGACTTTGTAAGCGTATTTCGGATATATTCTTGTATAGAATATATGTAATGTCTTGTTAATTCTGATAACTACGTGAGTCGTAGATGAATTCAGGATTTGGAATCATTCAATTCGGATAACGAGTGAATGAGAAATTAACGCTTAAAGTCGGTTTGTTGGAAAATTGATGATATGTCGTATTGGGCCATTGGGCTTAAGTGTGTGTTATGAAAAAGGAAAATGGGAAGAAACTTTTCTCCCACATTGGTTGGAAGAAGGAAAAGAAGCAATATTTATATGATATTGTTTTAGTGTAGTTGGAATAAGAAACCAACATTATACACCGTTCTCTACGCGGGCGCAGGGGGGGTGCAAATCCAATCCGGATTTACCCTTAGGCTTGTGCATGCCCGCGTGTCCTGCGTACACGAATGCAGCTCGATTTGAAGGTTCACAGTCAGAGTTCGGTTTTGCTAATTTATTTTTTAGTCTGCTGAACTGAATCAAGGTTGATGGGAAGAAAAATACACAGACACAGAAATACAACACCAGAATTGCATACATACATACATTCTTTTGCATACTGTTCTTGCATCAAGTGAAGAGATACTAAAACACTGTTAGAGTTCGCCGGTGTTCAGAGTTTGCGATACCTATTCGAAAGGTAATCTGAGAATTCTGGGAGACAATTGCTTTGCAAAGCGGGTACATACTGCAATTAAATTTATCTTAGGGACGAGTTAAATCTCGGCTCCCAGATCGTCAATATCCTTTATTTTTTTTTTACTGTACTTCTTTGTTATTGTTTATCAAGATCAATAAAATTGTTGTTGATTTTATTCGTTTTATTTATTTTAATTATACACGGGGTGTAACAGTCTTTTCGCTTTACCAAGTGTTCCCCGGCGATGTCTGCTCTTGTTCGTTCGCCGGCGTCTGTGGCTTTCCCGCCGTTGCCTCAGCTTCGCTATTTCAGGTAGCGAGTCTTCTCTTTGTTTTCGTTAATCTTTCCGGATTTACACAACTTTGTTTAATTTATAAAATTTTAGAATTACGCCGGTTATGGCCCGCCGTCTCTCCCTATTTCACGTTGTCTTCTCTTTTTTTTTGGGGATATTTTCAGATTTCTTACACAATGTTTCGGCTATTGCTACTCAGCACACATTTGGACCGCTACCTTCAATTATACCGGGAAAATCGTGTCGGTAAAGTTGTGTTCCCGTTTTGATAAATAACTTCACAAACATACGGTTTATCCTTCAATGGGCTTGGTAAGTTGGGCGTATTTGCTACTGAGCTTGATTTCACCCCGAATGTGAGAAACACTCACTCAACATTCAATTAACATCCAAGCCTTTCACCTGCAATGAAAAATCGTACCACAATCAAAAATCTTACCACAATCTTACCATATGCTATATGAAAATTAGAAGATCGTAAAATCTTACCACATAATGCTAAAAATTGCCACCATAAACCACAGAATCGGGGACAGAGTAAACATACTAACTTGAATTTGTAAAAACGGCAATAAGCTATTAGTAAGAGACGAAAAACCGTGTGCTTGATGAACAAACTAAACTTTTCAGAAGATGAAATTGCATAAGCAATTGCAAACACAAATTACAATAGCTAGAGCAAAGGTTTGCAAGTTGTGGGGAAAAAAAAGTTGAACTTTGAAGCAATATAAGTGTCTCAAAATCAACACAAAGGGACCCCAACACAAAACAATACACCAAAAGCGGCAGATCCAAAAGGTAAGGGTTAGTATTTATAGCTAGGGTAGTGTTTAGGATTTCTTAGTGTAATTACATAAATAACCCTTTAAACTTGTCGGATTACCGATAAGCCCCTTCAAACTTGTCAAATGATAGAAGAAGTAGTGGATGTATCACTACTCTTTTTCTTAGGAAAATGATATGTGCACTACACAAATGTGTAGTACACAAACCACTAACTCCTTGATATCCATTGATTAAAATGATTAATTATTTATTGTGATGGGTCCTAACAAAATATGTGGTGTTGATTGTGTTGTGTAATATGTTGTGATAGAAGAAGTAGTGGATGTATCACTACTCTTTTTCTTAAGTATAACAATTGTACTCAACTTTAGTAACCGAGCCGGTTGTCATGATTTTTTACTTCATTTTCTTCCCTTCTTTTTTTTAAGGACATTTACTTCCCGTTTAGTGACCGTTTATTAAATCTAAAATGTGTGGTTTGAAAACTGAAATTTTAATGTATTAAACAACTAAAAATGCTACTACAACATTCACCATACGTGACATGTTTTTTTCAAAGTAATGCTACTACAACACTTGTTTAGACACAATAATTGATACAATTACATATCATTGATTACCGTGAGCCTAATCATGATGAATGGGTCTTAATGAGAAAAAAATATATCAATACTGCTAAAGCAGCAATTTAATTATATGTGGTAGTCACGTAATTACTTCGACGTTTTTATGTGTGTGGCATTACAAATTCAATTCTTTATTAATATCTTATTTTGATTGTGAAAGTCTCTCACATATGTTAAATAATAGAATATTCACCCTAATATAAGTGTGAGACATAAATATCTTGTGAACTCTGGTTAACTTGCTTTTAGACCAAAGTGAATACACTTCAAACAATTACCTAGGATCATTTATGAAATATTTAACGCTACTGGGGCAGGAGTCTGGAGGCGTTATAGAATATTATTCAAACCGACTCATCGAGACGACTATTTAGCCATACTGGGGCCAGGGAGGAGGTGTAGGTAATGTTTTCAGTGTAACTAAACCTCATAAATGTATGGGATGAGCTTTAACCGTAATTTCTTAAAAGTTTTGTCTCCTTTTAACAAAGCGCTCTAGCAGAGACGTTTCCTCCAGCAGGGGGGTGTACTCCGATCCCCGAGCTGCATATATCTACAAAATCACAAGAGACTTCCATGATATTCATAAGCTCATAATTAAAGCTTCTAAATTACATATGACATATTTAGCAAATACATGAAGAACGCATCCTGGCTAACCAGCAAGGTCATCTTCATGTTTATCGGATGTAATGAGTTTGTAACAACGTATTGCATCATAGTAGGTATAGCCTTTGACTCCATAAAGAAAAACATAAATTTCTTCTAGATATTCTGAAAATTAAGTACCTGCCCACGTCTTTTTCCTCCATGAAGGAAAATCGCTGAAGAAAGGATGCGGATGGAGATCTAAAGCGCTATGGAGAAGGCCTCCATCTCTATCGTCTTCGCTAAACCTGCAATTCACAGGGTTAAAGGAAGAATACATCGACGTAAATCGGATGAAGATGAGACAATATTTGGATCACTACGCTTTGTTTCCAGCCACTCAATTACGGAGCTAGGAATTAAAGCTCGGATGGGCTAGTAGACTATATCTAGACGATCGGATGGACTCATATTATAAGATGTTTTGATGAGTTATGTTGTATTATATAAGTTTTTTGGTGTAAATTTTTTTTCGACTGGTGGGCTTAGCCCCCCTCAGCACTCCACTTACCTCCGTCCTTGAGCCACTATTTTGACCAGATGAAACACCATATGGCTAAATACAAAACATAGAAGATCTATTTATTCAGACCTACAAATGATTCGATTAGATGATTGTACATGCGCAACAGAAAACCCGACATAGGGTCCAACAATCCCATAATTCTTTAAGTCTGCTAAAGATGATTGTAGATATGTAAATGCACAACTTAAAATTCAGTAACCTATGTAAAAACCTGAACATACAATAACTAAGCCAAGTAAACAATCACTAACTCTGCCAGTTAAGACGATCCTATTTAGTGAGAGTGTTTACTAATTAGTAAAAATAAAAAAGAGAGTGGTCAAGTTCATAAAAGCATTTTAACAAAGAAAATTTACATGAACATATTATCCATTTGCTATATTCTGCTTCAACTTATCAAAAGGATACATATCACTAAAACAATGAACTTGACAATTTTAAAAATTGTTATCTGTCTTTCACCTATCTGCATAATAAGTTAGTAAACGCTTAATATCCCCTGGATATGGCCTAGTGGTGAGGAGCTGGGGTGTTGTAATGACAGTCCGGACCCTAAGCTGGAGGTCAGAGGTTCGATTCCCGTAAAAAGGGTTGATTTCCGATGGCTAAAACTTCAGTGATGGGGAACTAAGACAGCCCTTGACTCTAAGCTCCTGATTAACCTCTCCTCGCATTCCTGTGGGATCGGGGGCGAGGGAGCCCTCACGGTTAGGGTTTAACCGTTTTTTTAGTAAACGCTTAACGCACTAAAGTAAACTAAAATGAAATCCTCAACATGAAACAACCACTAACAGAGAAGCAAGGGTTAGCCAAGGCAAAGGCATATGCTACCATGCCATGAGCAGCACACAGATCTTCTACTTACTTCCATGCATATATAAAAATAAAATAGCTCTACTACCTCGGATAGCCACAGAGAAGAAAATGAAAGGAGGCTGCTATAATCTAACAAGAACTAAAGGTCCACCACAACAACATTAGCTGCTGCTAGCCGAACAAACTTAGATAGTTTGCTGCACCTCACACTTCTACTGCGTTGTCTTCTCCAAGTCAGAGATTGATTTCTACATTTTAATAATGTCATACATTTTAAAAACAACCGTCTGAAAATGAAAGGGTGAATTGATATTAAATCATGGATGAATGATAGAAAAATATAATAAATATCGTATAAGTATTTTAAAAGGTGCCTATTGTTAATTTGCACCACATCGAATCTATAAGGCGACATCCACAATATAATCGATGCTTGTGAAAGTCGGTTACGGAAGAAAAAAATCGATTTTTATATAGGTGCATTATATTATGAGAATTGACTTTGGAAAATTCGATTTTGGTTCCCAAAATTAACTTTCATAAAGTCGATTCTGTGAAAACATCGTGGTGCACGGTAGATGGGTTCTTATTTGGTAGAATGAGTGGTGTCTGAAATAATAGATTCAATTTTAAAATGTCTTATATTACAAGACAAAACGATTGAAATCTTAAAATGCCTCATCTTTTATTTTGGACATTAGTAAAGGGAGTATTTATTTGCTTACTTCTGATAATTTTCTACCTGGCTCAACACACCTACCACATGCAGCTCTCTAAAAGTCGATTCTATTAATACACCTATTGAAAGTCATTTTTGACTTCGAACCAACTTCTTAAAAAATCGATTATAGTATAGTACGTTATACACGTAATGTATGGTAAATTAATTCAGTGTACCTCACTAAATTAAATCATTAACAAGTCACTATTACTTGAGGTTGTGATAGATGATTTGTGAGACAATTGAGTTGATCCGTTGTACACACGGATAAAAGCTTCTTTCACATATAAGACGACATAAACCCTGAAAAATTCCAAAATTGGAGCAAACTGCAGCCAAAAAGGTTGTGATCGATGCCTTAACCGAGAGGTTAATTTCCAATATAACTACATACCTTTGTTGATTGTGCGTCACATTTATTCAGATATATATAAACTGAATTCACAATCATACAAATTAGAATATTCTACACACTATAAATTAACAAAACTTAAACAAAATTGAAAAGTTGAATCCTTTCAACATGGGAATGGATCCACTGCTAATAGGTTTACTAGGGGTCTTGTTTGGTGCTATAATAGTAGCCATTTTCCATTGTGTCATAGCTTGCTATGGCCCTGAAGCTATAAGGCCAGCTGGGGCGACCACGACAACAACAACGCCACGCCTTGATCGCCGTAGGCACAATGATTTTCACGAGGATGAAGAAGACGAGGAGGACAATGGCTCGAGTATTAATAATTATCCTGTTCTGGATCTCATAGTTGTGTCAAGCTACAATAATAATGAATGTGAAGAAGAAGTATGTGCTGTGTGTTTGAATGAGTTCAAAGAAGGCGATGAAGTGCGCGTATTGCCTGAATGTTGTCACGTGTTTCATGTGTTATGCATTGATAAGTGGCTAACTTCTCGAGGCAATTGCCGCTTTGTCGCGCTGATACCATAAGCGCTGCAGTGGATGCTATTCCTGTTACTAGTACTATTGATCAACCAGTTCCAGTACAAACGTAACTATTTTATAGGTATAACGGTTTGTAATGGGCGTAACATACTGTGTTTTACTTCGGTATAATTCTTCCAATCATGTATGTATAAGTGTACATACAATGTTTAGCTTTTTGTCAAATACAATAGAAAGGGAAAAAGAAGAGTTCAAAAAGAAGATAGATTAGTTAGTTTGAATAATAGACGATCAGTAAAGTTAGTTAGCTGTACGAATTAGTATAAATTTTATACTCGGTATATATATAGTATCTCATATCTGCAATTTGTGTGTGTATATATGTATATGTAGTCATGGAGTTCATCAAATGAATCAAGAAAATGTCCTCAATTCTTAAGTTTTTACTTCTTTATGATATCCGAGCGAGCGAGCGAACGAGCGAGCTTGCATCAAACACCTAAAGCCACAAACAGCACTCAATATCCACATGTTATCTTCTATGGTGATCACATGCAGTCACAGGGTGGTTCCTTTGATTAAAAGTCTCGGTGTTTATCACAGTAATATTTCTTCAAAGACAAACCTGCTGGCTGCTGGGATGACAAAAAACTGAAAAAGAAGAGGAAATTTACAATCCAGAATATCAAGTATGGGCTGCTAACGAATAGAAGACAGAATGAGATAAATATGGATGTAGACGAAACGAGATAACGATGGATGTCAAAACACGAAAACCCGAGTAAATTCAGGATACGGGCCGTTCGGCCATGACCCAAGAAGCAAGAATAATGTAAATTTTTTTTTTTTTTCTTGAATCACGAAGCCTCGTAAGAGAGGTGAGCTACAATCATAAATGCGGAAGCTGAAAAATAAAAAAGACTCGGGTAGAAAATTTCAAAACCATAACTAACATGTAATAAAATCATCCTTGTGCTTACAACAGTTGTAATACATTATTAATTATTCACAAACTCTACACTCCAACATAAGTATCCTCTGCAACATGACTTCAAGTCTGAAAAGTAACTTCAACATACTTCAGATTTCTAATATTTGTGAATGTCTACAACCTTTCCATTGTGGTTCAAGAAAATGACTCCAAACTCATGAAAAATGAGATAACCATAGGTGCTACCCTGGACCCAAGAGTATTCTGTTGAAATAGGGAGGGTTGGAGCAAGGGCCACCTCCATCCTTGATCTCCTACTGCTACTAAAGCTGATCATCTAATAAAAAATCTTAAAATAAAGGTGAGATATGACGCTCAGTAAGGAAACCTTGGCATCAAAGGGAACTATGCTTTCTACTGGGGCCAAGACAAAGTTCCAAGTTTCACTTTCGCAAAATGAATTCATAAGTATAAATAATATGAATCTATTCTAATCATGTGGAGACTAGATAATAACAAGATCTACCAATTTACCATCACTTTAATATACAAGGAAGTAAGCACATAAGTCAACTTCTTCTTACTTTCTATTTAACATTATACTACTTATACTCAGTATTAAGTTCATCTTTGTTGCTCTTGCTCTTATTTTAGGTTCATGAATACCACGACATGTTTAGTAGAGTCTAACATTAAGAGCCTGCTATTTAAACTTAGACAAAATGGAAGTGTCCGTTATTATATCCCATTGACAGGGAGAGAAAAGTTTTGTAACTTCTCAATAGAAAATGATTTCATTCATGGTGAAGATGGATTACATCACTACAGGCTTATACTACTATGTAGATAATATCTAAAACAAAATCTACAAATACTCCTTGTCATCTATGATCAATACACATGTCCAACACTCCCTAATGCCAAGTGTACCAATCATAACATAACACAACACAACACACTAATACATTATAACACCAATATCTCAATACCCGCTCTCAAACTGAATGTGAAAGAGCTGCAACTTTCAGCTTGTTCCTGAATGGTAGAAACTTCACTGCAGACAAGGGCTTGGTTAGGACATCAGCAATTTGATCACAAGAAGGTTATGAGCAACATCCAACTTGCCTTCAAGAACTTGATTTCTCACATAATGAATGTCAATCTCTATATGCTTAGTTCTGGAGTGATAGACATGGTTTTGAGCTAAGGAATTTGCACCTGCGTTATATATCATAGTAAATGATTGGCCGGCACAATATTGGAAGTCCAAGTTCAGAGAGTAAGGATTTCGGCCAAGAAATGTCAGCAGCAGCATGAGCAAGACTTCTATATTCTGATTTTGTGCTTGATCTTGAGACTACATGTGGCTTCTTTGAACTTCATGCGACAAGTGATGTCCGTAGGTAAATACAATGCCCAAAAACAAACTTCTTATCATGAGGATAACACCTCCATTTGCATTTGAGAAGCCATTTATAGCCATCCTTCCACATGGTTTGAAGTGCAATCCATAACCTAATGTTCCATTAACATATCTGAACAATCTTTTTAAGGCCTGCCAGTGAATATCATTAGGACTGTGCAAAAATTGACTGTGACTATCTACCACAAATGCAATATCTGGCCTAGTAAAAGTCATGTACTGGAGTGAACCAATTGCACTTTTATATAAAGTAGGGTTTGACATAGGTGAACCTGCATTTGGTTCAAAAGTTTTTCCAGTTACCATAGGTGTCAGACAAGGTTTCAAGTTGTTTAACCCAAGTATGGTAAGAACCTGTTGTGCTTAGTGTTTTTGACTAAGGAACAAACCATTAGTATTTCTGGTGGCCTCCATGCCCAAAAACCGACTTACTTCACCCAATTCTTTTAGAGGAAATCTGGAGTTCAGTAGCTACTGTAGCTTAATAAACCTTTGTATCTATACTGAGGATGTGCTTCTTATTATGACATTTGTTATTGAAGTAGACAGATGTGTCCCTTGCGCAAGCCAATTAGGCCACGACCTAGTCCTCTTATAATCCATTTTAGGGGTTCAGTTATATGTTAATAATGTACTTTAGGTCATCTTTTACTAAAGGAAAAGAAATTTTAAAATCCAAACAAATACTCATATTCATTTTTCTTGGAGAATCAATGCACATATTCAGTTTTCAAAAATTCTGACCAACTTATGTAACGTTTACAAATCATCATCCAATATACCTTAAAATTAACAGTTACACCGTCACTTTTTACGGGATATGGGCCTAAGTGTTGGGAAAACAAGCAACCGCAATACCACACGTATCATAGAACCCACAAAGTCTTCCAAATGACACACAACATAATTAAACAAGGCATCCTCAATGAAGTCAAATCACAAATAAAGAGAAATGAAACACAACAAAAATAACACCACTTTTTTAAAATGGAAAGCCCTTATCGATGTGAGAAAGTAAAAACCACGAGGCCGAGGCCCACTAAAATCTTCACTAATCAGCAAAAAGTGATACAAAAGTGTTACAAATACATCAACCAACTCAAATACACCAAAGCATCAATAAGAATGCAAAATACAAAGAGTTGATAAAAAAATATCACAAAAAACACAACAGGTCGGTCGGAGGATGATTCTGGAAAATTGAACTGCCATAACAGAGATTCCACCGTTTAGATTGAATACGAACAAGAGAATAACAAGCCCTCCAAATTTCATCACGATCGGAGTCTGTTTCGATGCCCGATTGTCTTCGGAAAGTTCTTGCTGCCACACCAATAAAGCTGCGAATTTCTTCCTTCTTGCCTCCCTTTTTGTTGTGAAAATTAGGGAAAACTAACCTAGCTTATCCCATTAAATAGTATTTGACATATTATTATTTTTCCTTTTTCTTTTATTCTTTTATTTATTTGGTGGGATCCACAAAAGAGTGATCCATCCAACAATTCTCCTCCTCACGATATTGTGGAGGAATTTGTCATTTCCATAATAGAATGACATATCTTAAACTTCTCCATTGTCAACGCTTTTGTCAACATATCCACACCATTATCATCCGTGTGCATTTTTTCAAGTGCTAGAAACTTCAATCTTAACACATCTAGAATGAAAAGCTGCATTCTTACCAAGATGAACATCACTCAGGCTATCACAAAGCAACGTATACTGATCTTGCTTCAAACCAAGCTCTCAGAAAAACTTCTTCATCCACAAAAACTCTTTACACTGGTCAGATGCTGCAGTATACTCATGTTCGATGAGCGGAGAAGAAGCACATTTTTGCAACCTTGATTGCCATGACACATCCCCCCATCCTATTGCAAATTTAATCAAATATCATGAAGTATACTTGTAAGAATCAACATCTCCTGCCATAGCGAGATCGGTGAAACCAACCAACACGAGTTTTTTTCATCACCAAATATAAGGCATAAATCAAGTAGTGCCCCCTAAGATATCTCTACATAATCCATTTCACAAAGATTTCAATGATCTATACCAGGATTAGAAAAAAATGACTGACCTTACCAACTGCATAAATTATGTCTGGTCTAGTACATACCATGACATACATCAAACTACCTACTGCTGAAGCATACGGGAACTTCTGCATCTTTTCCTTTTCATCATTGCCAGAAGGACATTGTTTGATACTCAACTTGAAATGAGATACAAGTGGACTGGACACTGCTTTAGCATCCCTCATGCTAAATCTTTGAAGCACCTTATTTATGTACTTATCTTGTGACAAATAAATTTTCCCGGCCCCCCTGTCACGAGTAATCTGCATCCCTAAAATATGCTTTGCATGGCCCAAGTCTTTCATGTCAAAAGGCTTCCTCAACTGCTGCTTCAACCTGTCAATCCTTGAAACATTCATGCCAACAATCAAAATATCATGAACATAGAGTAAAAGAACGATAAAATCATCCTCTGAGAATATGCTAATAAACACGCAATGATCTGAAGTAGTCCTCCGGTACCCCTACTCCCTCATGACAGACTCAAATTTCTTATACCACTGTCTAGGCGCTTGCTTCAACCCATAAAGACTATTCTTTAACTTGCAGACAATATTCTTATTTCCTTTAACCTGGAAACCCTGTGGTTGTTCCATGTAGATATCCTTTTCCAAATCACCATGAATAAAAGATGCTTCAACATCCATCTGTTCAACCTCCAAATCAAGACTAGCTGCCAAGCCAAGAATAGTCCGGATAGAAGACATTTTCACAACATGAGAGAATACCTCACCAAAATCAATGCCCTTCTCTAACCAAACCTTTTGACCACTAATCTCGCCTTAAACTGAGGTGTAGAGTTACTGTCTTTGTTCTTAATTCTAAAGACTTGCTTATTCTTCAAAGCTTTCTTCCCCGTAGGCAATTTCACCAACTCATATGTGTGATTGTCATGCAAAGACTCCATCTCGTATTTCATAGCATCAAGCCATTTATCTTTATGTTCATCATCCATGGCCTCCTCAAAACATTAAGGCTCTCCACTATCTAAGGGCAAAACATACCCAGTCGTTGGATATCTAGTATAAGAGCGTCTCTCTCTAGTAGACCTCTTGGGAATAACCAGTGGAACGTCATCTAGTACTGGTTCCTCAATCATATCATCATCAACGTTATGATAAAATCAGCTGCATCATCTACACCATCCTGCTGATTATCCTGGTGATCAATTGCACCATGCTCCTCTATGGGTGTAGGAGAAATTATCTCAAAGTCAGATGAACCATCACTAGCCTAAGGTGTTGAACTCTGATTTTTATCAACATCCTGCAAAGTCTCATTCTCTACAAATACAACGGATCGGCTTCTAATAACTTTTTTGTCAACAGGGTCATAAAATTTGTATCCAAACTCATCTTGACCATAACTCAGAAAAACACACCGTTTAGTCTTAACATCAAGTTTAGACCTCTCATCTGTAGGAATGTGAACATAATGTTTACAACCAAAAACTCGCATATAATGGTAAGATACATCTTTACCTGACCATACCTTCTGAGGAACATCATTCTGCAAAGGAACACATGGAGACAAATTTAGTACATGAACCATTGTACTCAAAGCTTCACCCCAAAAGGATTTAGGCAATCCGGCTTGTGAAAGCAAACATCTGACTCTCTCCACTAATGTTATGTTCATCTGCTCTGCCAAGCCATTCAACTACGGATTCTTTGGTGGAGTTATCTCATGTTTGATACCCTGCTGTTTATAGTAATAATAAAACAAATAGTGTATTCACCTCCATTGTCAGTCCGAATACACTTATGTACAAAATATTAACCTAGGATCATCAATTATACATGAACGGCCTAGCAATAGTCTTACGTTATTAAGTGACTAGCTGTAAAGGGCTTAAACTACTTCATGAGGTTATATCCATGATCTCTCAGAAAATTTTATAGTACAACCGTTGTATGAATGTTGTATCAAGTGACATAAATTACAACCATTCATTTCTAACCTCTCACACACGTTAAAAGTGTATTATGTGAAAGAGAGTAAAATGAGAGGCTCTAATGCATGCCACTTGGTATAAAATTCCTACAACCGTTGCACCATTAAATCTTTCTGATCTCTTACATTTGAAAGATCTTTAAATCGCGATGCAAGTAAATTTTGTTTTTGTCTTTTTCCGAGAAAAGTCACCATTACTTGAGGTTATAAGGGCATTTGTTGCAGAAGCCCTATACGGTAACATATCCCTAAAATAAAGATAAAAAGTAGAATATTCCCTCAAATACTTCCACAGCAGAAGTCTCATCCATATCCCTATTTTAGAGTCAATGAATAGTGTATCCCCATTTGTGGAGCAATGTGATGCCGCATTCCGGATACTGAGTACTTATCCGTCAAGAATGCCCGGCATGCATATATTAACTTTTAATAAATCAAAATTAATATATACATAAGCCTCGTAACAATCAATCAGAGTAAAAGCGGAATAAATTAAATCTAAAAGCTTACTTGGAAAGGAAAGTCAAACGACAATCAAAAGTATCAACAAGTCCCAAAATCTACGTCTAGGAAAGTGAAACGACAAAACAAGTAAATAAATGTTGTTTACATTATTACATCCTCAAATAAATAGAAAAGATACTAAAAGATCGTCTCTCCAAAATTATTTAAAAGAAAAGGCATAAAAAGAGTAAATGTCCATCCTTTTGAGCTTAAACCTCAGCTCCGTCATTACCGTTATCGTATCCGTACTCATCGTCGTCCTGATAATCACCTTCTCGGGTGGGGACAAAAGAAAGAGAAGGGGTAAGTACTTACATACTTAGTAAATGGTAGAAGAAACGGTTACACAGTATATTTATATAAGACACATCAAGATAAAGTCTACAATCGCTACCATATAGGTTGTAATTGAGATCACTCTCACCTCTACTAAATCACATAGTTCAACCTCACACACATAAGTTTGTTACACCAATATCAAAGGACACCGCTGCATGGTGAGAATGCACCGAGACATATTAAGCACCTCTCGAGGGGCATGGACTTAGGTCTCCATGTGGGAAATTACACGTTGTCCTTGACACATAACTCAAAAGGGTTGCAAGATTCTAATGCTTGATTTAAACGCGTGCCTTACCAATGATATTGACGTTTTAGCTTTTGAACAACCACATACGTGTTCACGAGTTAAGTTCTAACCACCACCGCTTCATTCACATATAAGGCTCCTTAGGGAATTCTAGTCTTTGACATCTGAGCTTCTGTTTACTAAAGACGTTGTAAAAGAATCATTGACTACTAAGTCAACGTCCCACAAGCCTAAACAAAACCTTTCGGTGCTCCCACATTCTCCCCAGAGGAGTCTCAATTGTGGTGCGATTTGATACTAGAAATTTTCTGAAAGTCGATGTTAGACGTTGTCGATTAACATATAATGTTACATAAGAACACGCATACCAAACCATAAATACATTATACACAAATAATATTTAAGAAATGTGAATATTATAACATTCGATAATATTTAGAAACATAAAAACCACCTTTGTATTTCATCATCACTATTATTATTACTGTTATTATTTTTATTTATTCATTTATTTATTTATCGATTCCTTTCTGGGAACGGAGCAAAAGTGCAGATGATCCCATCTCTTTTTTTTTTTTCGTTTGGACACCATTTGCAACAGCAACACAAATTTAATAGATATATATATATATATATATATATATATATATATATATATATATATATATATAAACTTTCGAACCAGGTATTCATTCTAAATCATACACAAAGTAATCTGCTTTCTTCCCCCTTCTCTTTTTTATAATTATTTTTATTTGATACTGAGTGGCGGATAAGGAAAAATTTTCCAGGTGGGAATCAAAATTAAAAAAAAATGAAAAAAGTCAAAAGCCAATTTAAAACCTATATGACCTGAGGATAGGTATTTAAAGTTAGCACCAATTGAGCTTAAAAGTATATTCTGTTAGATATTATGCTAATAATATATCATACACAACTTTAATATTACTTGAGGGTATAATAAGAATTTCGTCCTGGAAATTGAGGTGGGGTCATGCACCCCACCCCTATAAGGCTGGGTCCGCCCCTGGTTGATACCCACATGCAACTTCAACAGCAATAACTCTCCCCTTCTTTTTTTTTCTTTTCTCTACATCCACATATATGCAGGAATACAACAGGAGCAGCCCTACTCAATTTTCGGTAGGAGTAAGTAAAAAACAAAATAAAAGAACATACCTATAACAGCCAAGAGGAGTCACAATAGCAAACAAATAACACATAATTAACTACGATTGAACACCGAAACCCATTTATGAACACCCCTTTACCTTTAATCCTTTGTGAGCAAAACCGAAATTAAAAGATTGTAAAAAGCTTGAAATCCTCAACACCAAACCCTTCTACGATTCACCTATGATAATCAAATACGAGCTACGATTAGACAACTCCCCAAACTCAGAAATGCAGATTCAAGCCTCAAGAACGCAGGAAATCTAACTAGGGTTAAAAGAGAATTCTTACCGTTTATCGAACTGTTTGTTAGAAACGGTCCTCTCCTCGAGGTGATCAAAACCTTCTACTATTTGCACAAAAACTCAACTGATCAGCCCCGGATTGGAAGATTGCGTTCTTCTCCCTTTCTTTCTCCAAAGCCGTCGCCCCTTTCTTTCAGAAACTGACGTAATGTCTAATACAGATTAATTAGGGAGTTATTTCCTTTTATACTCCTTAATTAATTTCCATTAATTATAATTAATTAAAATCATTTTTAATTAAAACAACTAGGTATAATATAAAATAAAATAAATAAATATATGGCTCCTTTTACAATTATACCCTTCTTGGATTTTCGGGGTTTTACAAGCAATATCCCTATTTTAATGCACTATCTCTATTTTAATGGTATACATGGTATAAAGATAAAGATAGGGATAATGATGTTGTTGTGAAAAGTTTTGAATTGAGATGTTGTGAAATAGAGATATGTATTATTTTATAATATTTTAGAAACAAAAAATAGGGATTCTGGTGTTAATGGCCTAATATTATTTGAGATACTATTCCATTTGATCACGGTATACACGATTAAAAGGTTCAACATATATATATATATATATATATATATATATATATATATAAAGACGACATAAACCGCGAAAATTCCAAAATTGGAGCAAATGTAGATGCATGGTGCGTCACACTTATTCAGAGATATAGATATATTTAAACAAACGAATATACAATACAGAATATTCTACGTACGCACTATAAATTAACAAAGCTAAAACAATATTCAAATCCTGGAGTCCAAATTTTAATACGATCACTTGTTTCAGCTGAAGCTTTTCAACATGGGAATGGATCCATTGCTAATAGGATTGCTAGGAATCTTGTTTGGGGCTATAATAGTAGCCTTTTTCCATTGGTTCTTCCGACCTGAAACCGTAAGGACGAGGGCAACAACAACAACGACACCACAACATGATCGTCAAAGCAGAAATATTTTCAATGAGGACGAGGACGAGAACGATGGCCCAAGTAATAATTATCCTGTTCTGGATCTCATAGTTGTGTCAAACTACATTAATAAAGATTGTGAAGAAGAAGTATGTGCCGTGTGTTTGAATGAGTTCAAAGAAGGCGATGAAGTGCGTGTATTGCCTGAATGTTGCCATGTGTTTCATGTGTTATGCATTGATAAGTGGCTAACTTCTCGAGACAGTTGCCCGCTTTGTCGGGCTGATACTATAAGCGCTGCGGTGGGTACTATTCCTATTATTAATCAATCAGTTCCTGTACAAACATAACTAAGTATATATAACGGTTGCATTGTTACGGTATAACCGTCATGTCGAGTGATGTAAAGTTCACTTGTGTAATTTTGTGTACAGGCCATAATTACAAAACAAACTTAATTTACGTGCAATAAGTTCAATTTGTTCGATGTTTTATGGCTATACTAAACGAATCATAAAACTAAAGTTTACTAAAGTAAAAGAATTAATTGGAAAACTGATATGAAAGGTTGAGCTTGAGGTAACGGACTTTCCATGATTGTTATTTTTGGATTCGTGTACAGTCAAATTTAACTCTTTAATGGGCTAACACATCTCAGCTCGATGACATGGGGCAGCTGAATATGCACATTTTATTTGAGGAGTTCTAAACACACCACAATTTTTAGCAGTGATATCTTTTTACTTTCGATGCTATAAAATATTACTTTCGACACCATAAAAATATTTTGTTATTTTGTTAGTTCACACACACCACAAAATAATAAAAATTCTGATACATATACCAGAACTTTGAAAAAATGTAAACTAATCCTCTTAAAAATTAATAAAACAATTTAATCCTTCTATTCTAATCCACTCATCTAATCAAAACTAAAAAACATTAATCCATTTAACCTACAAACTTAATTTTCATTCAAGTAAAATTCCTAAACATCAACAAATCTTCCTTCATAAACAAAAAAACCCATCTTCTTCCACCACTTCATTTTCTTCCTCACTTCATCACATTCATCATCTCAACTCAAGAACCCCATTCTCATAAACAAAAACCATGGAACCTTCATTATCATCCAATAAAACTTTTAAAGATCATCATATTGAATCAACTCAAATCAATCAAGCCTTGCATTGCAATGATGAATATATAGAAATCATTCTTGGTTGAAATGGGGTTGAAATCCAGTAGTATTGGGGGGTTTTTTTTTCCGATTCTCCGGCCATTTTCTGACCGGAATTTTGGGGAAGATGAACGGGGCTAGAAACGTCATCCGTAGTGACATTGTTGTTGCAGAACCAATGTAACGTCACCATGACTGATGTGTAGGTCACAATAACCACAGAAACGTCAAACGCACTGACGCTCCTGGCTGACCTTAAACGTCATCAATGAAGACGTTTAGGGGACGTCAGTCACAACGACGAATCTGATTAACAAGTAACGTCAACATCATCGACGTCTAAATAAGTAACCCTAATCGGTTATTGTGCCCAACACGTCAGTCATGGTGACGTTGGTTCTGCAACAACAACATCACTACGGATAACGTTTCCAGCCCCGTTCATCTTCCCCAAACATCCGGACGGAAAATCGAAAAAACCGAAAAAAAACCAACAATACTACCCGATTTCAACCAAGAACGATTACCCATTATAATGAAACAAAAACCGGCGCACCTTAGATAAGTTTTACAATGATTTATCGCGTTCTTCCCCTTCATTCTTTCATTATTTGTTCTTCCACTCGCGGTACCTCTATGCTTCTCGTCGAATTGTCTTTGCCACGAAACAGTTCTCCCGTTTATTGCCAAGAACACTTGCCCGTTTTTTTTTTTTTTTGAAATGAATGGTGGATTTTTTTAATGAATGAATGGTGGTTTTGAAATGTGATGTAGTTTTTGAATTAAGGAGGAGGGGAGAATTTTATTAGTAAAGGGGATGGGGAGGATTGAGAGTTGTAGGGATTTTGGGGTGTGTTAGATTGCATAAATTGCAGGGACTAAATTGTATGTGTGTAATATTTTTAATTTTATGTGGTGTATGAAGCAAATTTTTTGTGTGTACGTAAAAAAATCAATAAAAGGATGTCGGAAGTAAAAAGTAAGATGCCGATAGAACCCTCTTTATTTGGACTCTTTATTCCTTTTTGGGCTTTAATATCCACTTTCCTACTCTCTTCAGCAGAAGACCCAACAACCGTAATTGAGGTCGGGGTGCTCTCCTCGACCTGAACAGCTAAAGTATGTGTACTCTTGTTTGAAACAAAGGAGCAGCCGCCCGCTCGGAAGTGCCAGCATCTTAGGTAACCTTCTTTTTCTTAGCCGCATGAGCCATCAGTGTAGCCAGCGAACTCACTGCATAAGAGGGGAAAATATACCAGTTTAATGGAAATAATCAACAAATCAAGAAGAAATACATACAAATGATTAGGAATACATGGTATCCTACGTTGGTCCTTTTTTCAGGAGAAAGAGGTTCATATTCTTCAGGGCCCACTCGGCCAAGGAAATCATCTCAGAAGAGAAAGAAGAGGTTCTGAGGCAAACCCAAAGTTTGTGGATGGACTAGACAGTTGGCTTTGACACATCTGTAGGTAAGGGATCCAAACCTAGACTTTTTTTTTCCTCCAACAACGCGCTATGGGCATATTCACAGCTCATACATAGAAGAAACCCTCTTCCCACTTTTTGATAGAAGAATGACTGTCAGCAAAAACCCGAGCATTAACTCCAATTTCACTCCCACTCCAGCGTGCAAAATAGAACCAACCCGGGAAACGACCTGTTGAGACTACTCTAGACGACTCCGCATAATTCTTGTTGATCAATATTATTTTTGCATTTATTATTATTTATTGACTTGTTGTCCAAGTACATTGGCAACTATATAAGTGTACTATCATTCAATCAGATAAATCAATGAAAACACTTTTACATTATACAGTTATTATGGTATCGGAGCTAGATCGATTCCTCATGGTCCTCACGTTCCCACCCGCCCTAATTCTTCCCAAACCCTAAACAACAAAAAAAAAACCACAAAACAGCCGCAACATCTTCTTCTCCCTGCAAACAAAAAAAAAACCCTAGCCATGTCCACCACCGAGTCTTCCACCGTAACCGCCACAGCCACAAGCAAATCTCTACCCACCTTCAATCCCTCCTCCACCATTCATATCATTAAACTTAGCCGCTCCAAATTTCATCTCTGGCGTGCACAAATCGTGCCGTATCTCCGTGGACAGGGTGTTTTTGGTTACGTAGATGGCTCAATCAAACAGCCGCCCAAGACCATTACTTCTCCGGCCGGCGACACAACTGAAAATCCGGCTTACGATACATGGATTCAGCAGGATAATTTAATCCTCAGCACCATCACTTCTTCTCTCTCTGAAGACGTCCTTATGCAAGTTTATCACTCCTCCACCTCTGCCGAAATATGGACTGCACTTCATACCTGTTTTGCGTCTCAAAGTCGAGCCCGACTCGTTCATCTGCGGACACAATTAGCTTCCATGAAAAAGGAGAACAAAACTGCTGCTGAATATTTTGCCACCATCAAACAGCTTGCAGATGAGTTATCCATGGCCGGCCACCCCCTTTCCACTGATGATACAGTTGCTTATTTATTGGCAGGACTTGGGCCTGATTATGATTCCATGGTGACCCTCCTCTCTGCCCGTGATCAGTTGACGTTGGAAGAAGCTTACTCCTTTCTTCTTACCACCGAGGCTCGTATTCAGCGCCACACAAAATATTCCTCGGGTATAGCCCCAATCATCATGGTTACAAGTGTTTAGATCTCACCACGGGCCGTATCTATGTTGCTCGTCATGTCATTTTTGATGAAGCTTCATTTCCGTATCACCAGCCGTCCCAAACCCTCACCTACAATGATCTCACAGTTCCCCTTCCTCTCCAATTAAACCCACCCGTCCATTCTACCCATCCTCCACCCGCTGCACCACCATCAAACCCGGCATCTCCCACTCCATCCTCCCCCCAAGCCCCTCCACTTCCTCTCCTCCGCCCAGTCCACCCTCCTCCCTCCTATCCACATCAATCTCTTCCCCACCTCCACCACATCGCATGGTCACTCGAACTCAAACCAACACTCTCAAGCCCAAAAACCATCCGGACTTCATCCGCTACCCCCTTCCTCGAGGCTATCTTACCTCCAACACCACCTCTGAACCCACCTCCTACACCGAAGCCTCTAAACACCGTGTGTGGCGTGATGCAATGCAGGATGAAATTAATGCTCTGATTCGTAATGACACTTGGGATCTTGTTCCATATTCTCCTACTATGAATGTTATTGGTAACAAATGGGTGTTTCGTGTTAAGTCTCATGCAGATGGTACTGTCGAGCGTCATAAAGCTCGGCTGGTTGCAAAGGGGTTTCATCAAGCTGAGGGCATTGACTACCATGAGACCTTCAGTCCTGTTGTCAAGCCCATTACCATTCGGCTCCTTCTCACACTTGCCTTGACTCGCAGATGGGCAATCCGACAGGTAGACATTCAGAATGCATTTTTACATGGTTATCTGACAGATACTGTTTTCATGCAACAGCCTGCAGGTTTTGTGCATCTTGATTATCCCCATCATGTTTGTCGCTTAAAGCGCAGTCTTTATGGCTTACGTCAGGCTCCCAGGGCCTGGTTCTCACGTCTCACTGAGGTCCTTTTATGCTACGGCTTTCATGCGTCGAAATCAGACGCCTTATTATATATATATTCTCGCGGTTCTGAACAAGTTTATCTCCTTATTTATGTTGACGACATTGTTATCACCGGCTCGTCTGCAACCTTGATACAACAGGTTCTCACGCATCTCTCCTCTCAATTCCCAGTTAAGGACCTTGGTCCGCTCTCGTATTTCCTTGGCATTGAAGTTCTCTCGGTTCCTGATGGGCTTTACCTCACTCAGTGCAAATACATCCTTCAGCTCCTTCAGAAAGCTGGCATGACCTCTGCCAAGCCTTGTGCTACTCCTATGCCCGCCAATTGTCGTCTCACACAGCTCGGCAGCCCTAGCTTCTCGGATCCTACATTATATCGGACTATTGTTGGAGGCCTTCAGTACCTGGACTTCACTCGGCCTGACATTGCCTTTGCAGTTCACCGTGTTAGCAAGTATATGCACTCTCCTACCGAAGACCACTGGACTGCAGTCAAGCGCATTCTCCGCTATCTCAACCACACTATATCTGACGGCCTTCATCTTACACCGGCTTCCTCTCTTACGTTACATGCCTTTACTGATGCCGATTGGGCAGCTGATTCTGACGATCGTCGTTCTGTGGGTACCTACTGTGTCTTTCTTGGCTCTTCCTTGATCAGCTGGCGGTCCAAGCAACAACACACCATCTCCAAGAGCAGTACCGAGGCCGAATACAAGTCACTCTCTCACACTACTGCTGAGGTCCAATGGATTTGTGCTCTCCTCCATGAAATGAATGTTCCTCTTTCGGCCCTTCCGGTTCTCTGGTGTGATAACATTGGTGCTACGTATCTTGCGGCAAATCCGGTTTTCCATGCTCGTACCAAGCACATTGAGATAGACTTTCATCACGTTCGTGAGTTGGTTGCCTCTAAACGTATCCAGATTGCTTTCATCTCCTCCAAAGATCAGTTGGCTGACATTCTCACCAAACCACTTGGCAACCCGCGCTTCAGCTCATTGAAGACCAATCTCCACGTCCTCTCCGTTCCCGTGGGATTGCGGGGGCGTGTTGAGACCACTCTAGATGAATCCGCATAATTCTTGTTGATCAATATTATTTTTGCATTTATTATTATTTATTGACTTGTTGTCCAAGTACATTGGCAACTATATAAGTGTACTATCATTCAATCAGATAAATCAATGAAAACACTTTTACATTATACAGTTATTACGACCATACTTTTTAAGACTAAATAAGGCTCTAAACAAGGGAATAATGAACTTCTTACATGTCATTCTATAGAAGGGTGCAAAACACCAAGGACCCTAATACTATTGGAAGTAATCAGCTAGACCAAAATTTTAATGAGTCAATGTATGGAAGATGGTTGGTATAATAGGAAGCCGGAGACCGGCAATGAGCTATTGAATATACACTATGCAATATCCCTTCGGAGGGTTATTGGCTCTCTGCTCAGGAAGATAAAGTATAGGCATGAAAACCTCTGTGTTCATTTGATAGTCCTGACACACCTTTCTTACTCCTTTGACGAAAGAACAGTTGGAATATCCCCCACTTTGGTTATCTCCATGATGATATATAGGCCCACTGGGTCGGGTTATTAAATGGCGGGCGAGCCCATTATAAAGGTTAGATGATAAAGATAAACGGGCCAGGTAAGGCGGGACTTCACCAGAGGCGCTAACCAGGTCAAACTCTGGACAGAATTATCAGAAGAGCAGGACTCCACCATGTTCTGTGCAGAAACGTATCTAGACAGAATAATCGATTGAGCATGACGAAGACCGAGTCAATAACGGCTTAACTGTTTATAGACGTGGGTAGATCCCACGTGCGGTAATGTCTAAAGATAACCGATAGTAACTCCCCATCACGTGAGGGAAGATGATCACGATCTACAGACATAAAAGGAAGACCCTGAACTACGAGGGGGACTTGATTCCATTTCAATAAACTGGATACGTAGGCAGCTCTCTCGAAGATTTCAGTCCAAATTCACACAAAATATACTTGTTTTGATATTATTTTCCTAACTCGAATCATTTAATTACCCGATTGCGATTTTAAGCATCATCATTTGGCGCTAGAAGGAGGGTTCGATTCTAGTTAGTGTGTTATCTTTACAGATAGAATGGCAAAAATCGAAATAAAAGCGTGAGAATCGACCGGAAATTGAAAATCAAACCAGGGAAGAGAACTTGGAAGACAACAATGAACAAGCAGGGAAGAAAATTCAATTGGAGAAAGGACAAACCAGCACACCAAACGCAATTAGGAAGATGATAGTGGAAAACTTAGCAAATCTGAAAGGAGACGAGATCAAAGCCATTTTTGAAGAAGTGCTGAAAGCTAGGAATCAGGATGGTGATGTTTCAGAAACACCTACTCCTCATCATACAGCTAAGAAAGAGAAGCATGAAGCAGAATCTAGTATAATGGTAGTTGTTACTCACCCAGGTGGTGATAACGCCAGAGCAGAGTTGGATTCCATCCTTAAACCTAAACAAGATGAATTCAGAATGGTATCTCCCTTCACCGAGGACATTGACGTATTTCCTTGTCCTCCAGGATTTAAGATCCCCAAGATTCAATCATATGATGGCACTAAGGATCCATATGATCATATGCATCAATACATCCAGCATATGAATTTGTATAATGCCCCAGAGGAGATGAAATGCAGGGCATTCGCAACTCTTCTAACAGGAAAAGGCAGGGATTGGTTCAACAAGTTGAACCCCAGATCCATACCAGACTTCCCCACTCTGACCAGAAAATTCATGCATGCATTTATCGCTGCAAGACCTTTTCAAAGAAACCGAACATATTTGTTAACTATCAGACAGAAAAGTGATGAAATAGTATTGCAGTTCATTAAAAGATTCAATGGAGAATCATCCCAGATAGCGGATCTGGATGATAAGTTCCTAGTGGCGTCCTTCGTGGGCAGTCCGAAAGAAGGCGGTTACACGCAGTCGAGCGAGAAGAATCGAGAGCACAATGGAAGAAAGTCCGAAATTGCATACGAGACATTGTCAAGGTGAAGAAGCAAGCGAGGGCTAAAGGAGAAATCCCACGAGGGATTCTAAAAAAGGAAAGAGTGATGACAAATCTGATAAGAAAAGAAAATCAGTTTGGGACAGAGTAACCGCTCCCATAACTGATAGATTAGGGAAGATAGGTGCTTTGCAGGACAGAGACCTCATCCCTTTAAACCGATCTCGGGATTAAGTTCTGGCAATCATGGAGAAAAAAGGAATTGCCAAGACTCCTCCTCCATTGAGGGGCTCAAGAGAGAAAAGAGACCATACAAAATGGTGCAAGTATCATAAAGACATTGGACATGACTCTGAGTAGTGCAGCGACCTGATCAGAGACATAGACGCAGCAGCTATGGAAGGAAAGATAGATGAATGCATCGATCGAGCGCAGGAGATGACCCCAGAGGAAGGAGGGAATTTAAAAAATCTAACAACAATCAAGACATATATAATCAAATGTCCGTCTCCTGATGCAGATGGGCATATAGAGAATGCCCCTATCAACACAGTGAATACGATTGTTGGAGGGCCAGTAGGCGTTAATAAGGCTGCACAACAAGAAAAAGTGGCAGTGCAGGAAAAGACGGAGAAACGAAGAAACAGAAGGTGATGGGAACCGTTCAGTACGGTTTAAGAGATGCATTACCAGCCGTCGTGAGCAACGAAGGATTAGTAGTAGAAGCGGTTATACAGAAAAACCTGGTCAAAAGAATGCAGTAGATCATGGGTAGTGCGATGGCGTGCTATATTACAGTGCATTCCAAGCAATGAAATTGGCAGACTCAGAGTTGACTCCTATGTCAACTCCACTCTTTGGATTCACAGGACCCCCCATTCATCCTGTGGGCATGCTAAAACTATTAACAACTTTCGGTCATGGATCACAGAGCAGGACTCTGATGGTCAATTATGTGGTAGTAAAAGCTCCATCAGCATATAATGTGATTGGGATGGCCGGTGTTGATCGATCTCAGGGCAGTGGTATCACCGGCACATAACAGTATGAAATTCCCAACATTTGAAGGATAAGCTACTATTAAAGGGGATGTGGATGCTGTGAAGAACTGCTACACAGCCACAATCAGTGGAAATATGAAAGTGCAGCAGGTGACAATGGAGGATCTCGTTCCAGAGGAAGAGAAAAGTTGGCAGTCTAATGATCCCGTAGAGTCAGTAATGTTGGATGAGATGAACCCTGAATCCACAATCAGTGTAGGATCATGGATACCCTCTGAACAGAAGTAGATTCTGGTCAGGATTTTGAAAGACTACAAAGATGTGTTCGCATGGAAAGCAAGTGATATGCCTGGACTGTCAACAGAGTTGGCTGTCCACAAACTCCATATTGACCCAACCATAAAACCAGTGAAGCAGAAAAAAGGTCTTTCGCTCCAGAGAGGGTACAGGCTGTCCAGCAGGAGGTAGAGAAGTTGTTGCAGGCCAACATGATTAAAGAGGTTATATACCCTGAATGGCTAGCAAATCCGGTTCTAGCCAAGAAGCCAGACGGGAGCTGGAGAATGTGTGTGGATTTCACAGATCTAAACAAGGCATGTCCTAAAGATAGTTACACTTCCCCTAGAATTGACAGGCTAGTAGATTCCACAGTTGGATATGAAAATTTTGCTTTCTTAGATGCATATAAGGGGTATCATCAGATTATGATGGATCCTGTAGACGCTGTAAAAACTGCTTTTATTACTGAATTTGGTTCCTACTACTATGTGTCTATGCCTTTTGGATTAAAGTATGCAGGGGCTACATACCAAAGGCGATTAATACCATTTTTAACCAACAGATTGGTAAATCCATGGAAGTGTATGTGGATGATTTATTGATCAAAAGCAGGACTCTTGACCAATACCTGAAAGATGTGACAGAGGTTTGTCAAGTATTAAGACGAACAAGAATGAAGTTGAACCCAAAAAATGTACCTTTGGAGTGAGGTCAAGCAAATTTCTTGGTTATATGATATCTAAAGAAGGTGTCAGGGCCAACCCTGATAAATTGGAATCTTTGAAAACTATGCCCGAACCGAAGAATATTAAAGAGGTCCAACGATTGACAGGAAGATTAGCAGCGCTAAATCATTTCTTGTCAGAATCTGCGCAGAAGTCACTACCTTTCTTTAAAATCCTCAGGAAGGCCAACCCATTTGAGTGGAAGGTGAGGTATTATTCTTATACTTATCCTTTTTGCAACGAAGCAGTAAGTGCTGTATTGGTAAAACAACATGGTATGTTACAGAGGCCTGTATACTTTGTGAGCAAAGCCCTACAAGGCCCTGAGATCAGATATTCTGAGGTGGAAAAATTAGTTCTATCCCTGGTGCATGCCACAAGGAAATTAAGACCATATTTCCAAAGTCATCCAGTGATAGTGTTGACAAATCAACCCCTAAAGCAAATTTTGGATAAACCAGACAAGTCTGGGAGATTAGCAAAGTGGGTAGTTGAATTAGCAGGGTTTGACATCGAATACAAACCGAGAACAGCAATTAAAGCTCAAGCATTAGCCGATTTCTTGGTAGAAGAAAAAGCATTAGCTGTAGAGCAAAAGGCAGCAGAAAAAGGCTGAACAGTGGCAACTCTATGTAGATGGAGCTTCAAACAAAGAAGGAGCAGGAGCAGGTCTCCTACTCATTAGCCCAAAAGGGGAATAATTCCCAAATGCTCTTCACTTCGAATTTCAAGCCACTAACAATGAAGCGGAGTATGAAGTTTTTATAACTGGATTAAACCTAGCATAGAAACTAGGTGTGCAGAACCTGAAAGTGTACACTGATTCCCAGCTTGTAACCAATCATATCAAAGGAGAATACGAAGCTAAGGAAGGCCCCATGAAGAAATTTCTTGCGGTTGCACAAAGAAAATTACAAAACTTCTCAATGGTAGAGGTGGAACAGATAACTAGGGCTCAAAATACCAGAGCAGATGATTTATCTAAGCTAGGGTCAAATTTTCTGTCCAACAAGAAAGTGTTGGTTGAACAGTTAAAACAGAAGAGCTGTGATGAAGTTGAAGTACAACCTATAACACAGGTAGAAACTTGGATGGATCCAATCATAATGTACTTGAGAAATAGAGTACTCCCTGAAGATAAAGTACGAGCCAAAAAACTGATAAGACTCTCAGCGAGGTATGCTCTATTCAACGACGTGCTGTATAGAAAGTCTTATGCAGCTCCCTGGTTAAGATGTTTCACCTCAGAAGATGGGGATTATATGCTGTGAGAAATTCACTTTGGAATTTGTGGGAACCATTTAAGAGCACGAGCTTTGGCCCGAAAGTGCAGACTTTTTGGATATTACTGGCCGGAAATGCAAGAAGATGCAGAGAAGCTAGTCAGAACTTGCAAGGCATGCCAGATGCATAGTAATTTATCACATAATCCTGTACAAGAGATGACACCAATTGTATCTCCATGGCCTTTTGATCAGTGGGGAGTAGACTTAGTGGGCCCGCTACCCAGAGCACCGGGAAATTTCAAGTTTCTGGTGGTGGCAGTAGATTACTTTACCAAGTGGGTGAAAGCTGAACCTTTGACCACCATCACAGCCAACCAAATACAGAAATTCCTGTGGAAGAATATTCTGTGCAGGTATGGTATTCCCAAAGTCCTTATCTCCGATAATGGCACGCAATTTGAAGACCAATGAGTTCAGGCCTGGTGCACAAACCTAGGATTCTCTCAGCACTTTACCTCAGTAGCCCATTCTCAAGGCAATGGGCAAGTCGAACAAACAAACAGGAAAATAAATCAAGGGTTGAAAAAAAGGTTGGAGCAGGAAGGATCTCATTGGGTAGACCATCTTCCAAACATCTTATGGCATACAGAACTACCCCGAAAGCTCCTACACAAGAAACCCCATATTCCTTAGCATATGGATGTGAAGCAGTAATGCCAGCAGAGATTGAGCACAAATATCCCAGGACGGAATTGTACTGTCCAGAAACGCATGAAGTAGATATGCTGCACGTCAAGGACGAGCTGGAACACAAAAGGGACATAGCACTGATACAGATGGCAAAGTATAAGCAAAGAATTGCTCAATACTACAACTCCAGAGTTAAAGATACGTATTTTAAAGAAGGTGATTTAGTCTTGAGGCGAAATGAAGTTAGCTAGCAGATGGGTCCAATCGAAAGTTGGACCCAAATTGGGAAGGTCCTTACAAAATCATTAAAGTACATGGTAAAGGATCATATCAACTGGCTAAAGCCTCTGGACAGACAGTTCCTCGAAGTTGGAACGCCATTCACTTAAGGAAATATTTTCCTTAGAAGAGTTTTTATCACTGCAAATGTTATCCTTTGAATGCATATCTTTATTAATATCCTTTGAATGCATATCTTTATTAATTTTCTTCATTATATGTGTGGATATTTTACGATTATGTTGAAACCTAGAAACTAAGGCACAGTGCCGAAAGATCAAACATTAAAACATGCAGCGCAAGAGAAATCTGGGCATAAAACCCATCATAAATCTACGTGTCAAACTTGCAGCGCAAGGACACTCTGGGCAGAAGACCCATTGTAAATCTAAACGTAAAACTTGCAGCGCAAGATAAATCTGGGCAGAAGACCCATCGCAAATCTAAGTGTCAAACTTGCAGTGCAAGGGCATTCTAGATAGAAGACCCGTCGTAAAATCTAAGTGCCAAACTTGCAGCGTAAGGGCACTCTGGGCAGAAGACCCATCGTAAAATCTAAGTGCCAAACTTGCAGCGCAAGGGCACTCTGGGCAGAAGACCCATTGTAAAACCTAAATGGCAAACTTGCCCAGGCAGAAGGCCCGTCGTAAAATTTAAACGTCAAACTTGCAGCGCAAGGATACTCTGGGCAGAAGACCCATCACAAAACACAAACGCCAGACTTGCAGTGCAAGATTATTCTGAACAAAATATTAATGAAGGTGGTGCAGCGGACAGCATTCTGAGCAAGGATCAGCGTAATAAATAAACAAACTAAGGATAAATATCCTAGTTTCTTTGCAGCGCAATAATGGGATAAAGGATTTATAAGCAGAAAAACATCAAGAAAAGAACAAATTCAAGAACCAATTCAAAGGCCATCAGTCAAAGTGTCATACATCAAAAGCAAAAATCAGATAAAGTTATTACATCAAAAGATGCTCTAAAGTTGCATCAAAATCCAAAGTTTCAAGAAAATGTATAAATCAGGAGGAAGGAGGAGCAGAAGCCTAAGTGGACTTTCTTCGCATACTTGCGGACGATATCGACTCCACTTTTATATTCATCATACCGCTTAGTGAAGATCTCGCCGGTTTTTTATCATATAACTTATGATTATGCAAGGTGCTAATCACTAAGTCTGCGGGTTTAGCTTCATCAACTCCAAAAGTATATCCTCTGCGCAGAGCAGGAGCTAAGATGACTTGAATTTCTTCATAAATTTGAGGATAAGCTTTATACCCTGCATCAACTTTCTGAACAATATTCTGAGCAAAAGTTTCTTCCATCCGCCTCAAGGTTTCATCAAAGTCATTTTTCATCTTTTTCACTGTGGCAAGATGCTGTTGATTCTCCTCATTCATCTTCTTCAACTGCTGGTCTCGAAGTTTTAATTGCTCCTCTTGGGTGAAATAATAAACCTTCAGCTTTGGCAAGTTCGGCTTTCAATCGCTCTATTTCCTGACGAGCAGCTGTCTCTGAAGACATCAATGAATGGTTGGCCTCCTCCAGATTTGTTACCTTGGCATTGGCCTCCTTTAAACTGGCCACTTTCTGTTGCCGGGCAGAAATTTCCCCAGCCATTCCAGAAGTTTTCTTGTACAAAGACTTGCCCATGCAGTAACACTGCAAAAAAAAAGAATCTTAGAAGATAAAAATCAAAAAAGAAGATAGTAGACTCTATAAGAAACTACTTACAAAATCAGCAAAATCCTCAACAGACATATCCTCAAAATCAAAAGAGGAATCACTGGCAGAAGTCCCAGATGAAGCAGGCCTGTGCCTTTTCTTACTTTTTTGAGAAACATATCTCGCTGGCACAAAGCAATCGAGCGGCTCGATCGGTAGGAGGAACTCCTAAGTCGGTTGATGTTATATTCTCAGCAATGCTCGGCAAGATCTGAACAGAAGGCTCCAGTGCCGCATCTTTATTCTGGGCAGCCTCGCCAGTGTCAGCATCTTTCTCCCCAGTTACCTTCTGAGTAGAAGCCTCACCATGCTTAGGAATGACCGATAAAGTCTGCTCAGAATCCTCTTGCATCTGCTCTGTCTCCTCCTCCTCATCAACATCAATGTTAATCAGATCGTCCACATTGGCCACTACATAGACAAAAGATAATTAAAGTATGTTAAAAACACGAGCAAAAATAAATTCGCACATACATTTGTTATATTCTTCCTGGTGAATTCTACATAGCCGTGAGGGCCCACAAGTAAGAAAGGCAGCAAATGTTTATCAACGCAGAACTGATCGTATCCATGGTCAATGAAATTTTGTTGCTGTTAAGATACTCGACAAGAGCGAGATCTATGTGATCTTCCAACTTGTCCTTCATGGAAGAGGTATTCCATCGACCCAGATTCACTTCGCTGTTGTGCCTCACAAAAAAGAAGCGCTCTTGCCACTTTTTCTTGGTTTTATCTTTACCAGATACAGGAATAATCTGACTGGGCTTACCGGCTCTACGACAGAAATGGTACCACCCCCCGTTACCCTGGGTTAGCTTACATTGGTAGAAGTTCCTAAATAATCTTACAGAGAAAGGGGTGGTGTTCAGACGACACCAAATCATGAACCCAATGAGGAATTTGACGCTATTCGGATGGATTTGACCAACTCCCAACTTATAATACCGCATCACCTCGACATACCCAGGAGGAAGAGGAAATCTTAAACCTCTAAGGTCGATCAAGATACACCGTATGCGAAAACTGCTGGGGATTATAAGCATACTAAGTGGATTTGGGAAGAACAACTTCAAAAGGGTCAGTACGAATCTTATAGGTTTTCAGTAAACTGGCCATTTCAGTTTTGGTCATTTTGCTAGAAACACCATGGCAAGCCATTATAGCTTTGGTTTTATCGAATCGATTGTTTTCCCTTTTCAAGGTATTTAAAATATCAGTGTGGTCTTCTGGATATTGATGAACGATTGAAGTAGGAGTAAAAATCCCAGGAGGAAGAAGATGAGAAGGCAGAAGACACAAGGGATTATCCCCAAAAGTGGAAGTATTCCCTAAATTGATCAGAGAAGATGGGTGATCGGCATTTACAGCAGTTTCAAGACAAGGAACGGGGTTGGAGGAATTCACTTCCACGCTTTCTATTATAGTTGAAGTTTTTTCCGGCGATTGAAACAACCTTTCCACAGAATCACTAGAAGCAGTATCGGCTCTCAAACTCATGAAATAAATAAGGAATTAAAAAGGAAGAAGAATAAATAACACACATTCATAAACTTACTTGTAATTGCAGAGGTGTGATTCAAAAGGTCTGAAATAAAGGAGTTATTTGGCACGAGGTGTGATTATTTGACAAGAAGTAAAAGCGACGTGATGGTTCAGCTCACAATTATTATAACCGGGTGTGACTTGGCTTCGTTTCACGATATATTGATGACAGAAGTTAAAGCATTGCAGACTAGGGCAGCTGTAAAGCAGTCCACCCCAATCTGGGGGGACTTATGATGATATATAGGCCCACCGGGTCGGGTTATTAAATCGGGCCGGCGAGCCCATTATAAAGGTTAGATGATAAAGATAAATGGGCTGGTAAGGCAGGACTTCACCAGACGCTAACCAGTCAAACTCGGGCGGTAATTATCAGAAGAGTAGGACACCCCCATGTTCTGTGCAGAAACGTATCTAGACAAAATAATCATTTGAGCATGACGAAGACCGAGTCAATAACGGCTTAACTGTTTACAGACGTGGGTAGATCCCACGTCCGGTAATGTCTAAAGATAACCGATAGTAACTCCCCATCACGTGAGGGAAGATGATCACGATCTACAGACATAAAAGGAAGACCCTGAACTACCAGGGGGACTTGATTCCATTTCAATACTTGAACTGGATACGTAGGCAGCTCTCTCGAAGAGTTCAGTCCAAATTCACACAAAATATACTTGTTTTGATATTATTTTCCTAACTCGAATCATTTAATTACCCGATTGCGATTTTAAGCATCATCACTCCACATTCAGCTTTAAGGATCTGACCTCATTACTTTTTCCCTTTGTAGGTATTGCTGGCAGGACGAGACCCACTACAACAGTTCTTTTTTGAGAAACATCCTTGTTGGACCATGATTCCGACTTGGAGGATCGGGAGGAAAACCATTGGTCTACCAACTTTAGCAGCCTCAGAAATTTCCATACTAAGGGCATGATTAGAAGAACTACATACGATTTTTTTACGACTCGATCCCATGGTTTGATGAAAAAAATGTGAAAATTACCCCAAAAAAAAGATTAAGCTTAGATTTTATAAAGGCAAGCTCGCGAGCTTAAATTGGCCTGACAAACATAGCTTTTTTCTGTAGTATAGCTATAGTTTCATATGTGTAGCTTTTATACGCTTGGCTAAACCTTTTGTACAAATTGATGTCCATAAATAAAGATCCCTTTTAACCGAAAAAGTAAAATGCACGTGCACTTGCACGTGTTTTACTGAAATAAAACTTTTGAAATTTTAAAGATAACAATAGTAATTAATATATAAATTATTAAGTACTCCCTCCGTTTATTTTTATCTGTCACATTTCAGAATTTCTTCTGTTTTTATTTATCTGTCAATTTAAATTTCCAATGTATCATTTATTATTTTTTCCCTCCTTTACCAATAAACTATTTACATCTCCAATAAAAAAATAAATTTCTAATACTAAAAACTCCTTTACCAACAAAGTATTTACATCTCCAATAAAAAAATACATTTCCAATACTATAATTCAGACACATTAATCACTTTCTTAATCTGTGTGAATCTTATCTCAGCGACATATAAAAAGAAACGGAGGGAGTAAATATTTATCGTAAAATATAAATATGCTATTATCTGTAATTATACAAATAATTATTATTATTATTTTGACTTTATTCATATACTCGATACATTTATCACTCATTTAAAGATAATAATTATTATGAATTTATAAATCTGTTTATTTAATATATATTGATAACATGTTCTTCATAATTATCTCGTAAACCTATGGACATTTACAAAAAAAAAATTAAGCAGCTTTTGCAAAGTTCTTACTCTAAACAACTCATATCATATTGATAAGTGCATGCAAAAATTACAACATGTGAGTTTCATGTAAATATAATTTTATATTTTTATTATATCATACCTATGAATATACTTTAGTAATTGTAAAGTAACAATTATTAAACAAAGTAACATTAGAGATAATGATCAGTCTGTTTTAAACATTTGATGTATGAATCTAAGATTCAATTTATTTAGTATGATAGTAAGAATAGTGAAACCAATTTTTTTATATTATAGGTTGTAAATGGTTAGACATATATCTTAGTCACTATAACTGTCATCCGGTTATACTTTTAATCGCTCTTTATTTAATCGAAGTTGCCAAAACATTGCATACCAATCCAACATATGTCCCGCATAATAAATGCATTCGTATTTAACGGGTGGATCATGCAACTTTGAATTAATCTTTGTCCTCAATCGTATCCGCTCATACTATCTTTGGATTAGACATGATCAACTCATCTTAAATGCCTTTATTTCTTCTCTTTCTCAAAATATCATTCCGTAACTCACTGATGTAAGTCAACTAGATGATACATTTCACGATGTTTTATCCCCGTTTCTCATACATTTATTGATGTTTTCGTATCAATTTGAGTCATTATTTGCTTAGTTTCATCCAAATGTGTAGATAGTAATTATTATATAAAATATCATATTTTGATAAGTTTTGTACCAGCTTTAGTAACTGTAGCGCCAGTGTCGGTTTTACGCTTGGTATTTTGATAATTTATTTTAGGATTACAGGTTGACCAAGACTCGAGTGAAGACACGTGTTGAGCATAAACACATCTTTTTAGGGCTAGAAGAGTGTGCCGGAAGCTTACGAGTTCAAACGGATCAATTGTCCTTAGTGCTTCTACCATAGCCTATCGTCAATGGACATTTAACCCTACTTAGAGGCATTTCTGGGAAACACTTCTTCATGAGAGTTGTAGATCAAGATCCGAGCTTTTCAACACATCTAGAATCACATCATTCGGAGGTCTAAAACTCAAGTTATGGCCATTTTATTGAACTGCTGTGAAAGGCCGGCGCAGACCGAGAATTTCCCGGTGCAGACCGGACGTCGCAGAAAGCATATTTTCATCTTTTTAAACCTCATTTTGGATCTAATTTTCACAATCCTTTTCATTCCATCTCTTCTCCCAACTTTTGGAGCACTTAAAGACATCATTTTCAAGGGCTCTTCTAGCCCAATTTTAGCAATAGTTTAGCCATTAATTCTACTTGTAAACATTGAATCTACTTTATTTAGATCTTTTAAAGGAAATTTTGTGGAAGAATCTTCATCTCTTTGGTGTAATTTCTCCATGGAAAACCTTGAGAAGTTTATGCATTTATCTTCATTGAAGTTCTTGCAATCTTGGTTTGGTAACTTCTTTCTTGCTTTTAGTTCTTATTTCATAGTTATGAAACCCCTAAGTGACATTTGTGGTTTCATAGCCATGGGAGACTAAGCTTTTGCTAGCCAAGATAATGTCTTTGTGATATATTTTTATCTCTATTAGTTGATTGGGAATATTAGTTCATATTTTTCATAGCTTCATGTGTTGTTGTTTTTTATCTTTTCCTATCTACATTGTATTGCTTGTTGGTGTTAGATTGATCACCTAGCACTTGCACACACACACTTAGTTGAGACTGAAAGGAGATGCTTGGTGTGGGAGAAGGGATAGGAGAACCGGAAGGTAAAATCGACCATAAGTGGTACTTTGATTTCTTATCCGGGGTCGTTGTTCATTCATTGCACTCAAGAACTTAATCATGTTGAATCATTAGGTCTAGGGTTCTTAGACCAAGGATGAGGCATAGAGTAGTTCCGTACGCTCGTATGCGGGGGAATTACTAGCTTATGAGTGCACTGATAACACACACTTGAACACCATCGGTAGGTAGTTCATTCCCATGACACTAGTAGAGACTGGCTTGATCATTGCATTGTCTTGGCTAGGCTTTTTATCGATTTATCACTTTTTAAAGTAGTAGAATCTTAGATACATTTACTTTCTTGTATTGTTGCGATTTAGATCAAGATAACAATAGCTTGTCGGTGTTTGACCTCACAATCCCTGTGAGATACGACCTTGACCACTTACTAGACTACAATTGACCCGGTACACTGCCGATAATATTGGACACCTAAACAGTTTTGATCATGTTTTTGGCGCCGTTTCCGGGGATTGTGTAATGGTGGATACTTATACTAGCTTAAAAGTCTTGAGAATAGGTCATCTTTTTCTAATCTATTTTCTATTTTATTTCTTTGGTGCTTACCTCTTTGGTAAGTTACCAAGTGTTGTTTGATTGTGTTCTTGTTGTTTCTATCTGGTAGTGGATGACCCATACTTGACATGGCAAGACCCCACTTACGCCTCAAGTCCCGGATATAACACATATATTAGGGAACAAATTGCGGAAAATAAGGTTGGTCAATCTCGTCGTAAGGAATAAATGTTAGGATAAACTTGGCTTTATGAAGAACAACAGTTCAGTTGTTTGTTAGGATTCAGTAGACAAATTCAATTGTAAGGAATAAATGTTATTCCGATAAAGTTGAACGGTCACTAAATCTAACATACTAGATCGGTGTCACTATATTGTTGATATAGGTGATAGCATCTCAAGCAAATATTTGTATGACTGTTATCCTTAATATTTGTGGTTGTTCAAGATATAGACTCTTTGGAAGAGAAACGTGTAATCAAATGTCATTCTGATGATGTCTGAACCATGTGATTATGAATCATGTGAGTAATATGTATCTTATCTAAAGATGACTAAAATACCCTTTTATGAAAAGGTTACGAATTCTAGAAAAATTGTCTAAAGCCTAAAATACCGATGTTTGTTGGTTTATGACAATTAATGCCACAAATAATTGTTTATTAATCTCAGTGACTATTTTTAGAAATAGTTGAATGGTCTTAGTGAAGTACAACAATTCGGAAAGCCCAAAAAGTTTGAGCTGGTACGAATGTGAGATTGATGAACTACTTAGGAATTAATCTTCAATTGTCCAAAAAGGAATTAGAAGTAATTAATACCTAAAGGGTGTTTCAGAAGTTGTAAAAAGGAACTAGATTCTCCCGTGAAGGATACCATTTTGGGATACGCGATCAGATCGTGTTTCTAAAATGGAAACAACACTTTATACGATAAAGATGTGACGTAAGCCATGCAAAACATCCCTTACCTGTTTTGGGATAGTGCCCTTATTCAATACATATACTTAGCCGAGTTCCAAAGAATAGAGGTTGAATAAATTCCATATCGGATATGGAAGAATCTGACGTCAAATCCATCTTAACCGATGATTGTAGTAGGCAATGTCTGAAAGGCTTGGAGCTTAGTATGACGTGTGAAACTTTGTGGAATATCTTAGCAAGTACGCTAGATATCATTTACTTACCCACGGAGCAAAAGGTGTTTGTCTCCTAACATGCTGTCTTCTAGAGGAAGTGTTTCTTCCAGAAGAAACAGTGGGAGTAAATTGAGATCTCAAAAGTGTTCGAGAACCACAAAGAGCTATTCAACCATTGGAACATGAGCAGGCGCCACATAGCGATGATGTGTAAGACACTGCTTAGTGCACACAAGTACTTTATGATTCTACGCCTGAAAGGGCTACTGGCATGTTCATCTTGAAGAATAAAGATCTCGTGACTTATGTTAAGGGCTAAATTATGGTGATTTTTACATATATTTTCTATATCAATTTCCCCTACATTCGAATGATTTTCATAGATTTTGAGCTTTATATTGAAATATTGAGTAAATGATGTTTTTAATAGTTAAATTGCGAAACGTAACGAATTATGTGCTTAAATTATGATTTTATATTATTTTGGAAATATGTTACACTTTGTTATGTTTTGATCCTTGTGTAGATACTCATTGATGATGGAAAAGATGATCCTAAAGAGCTAATTTCGAGATGAGAGAGGATCAATCAAAGATATGGAAGAATAAAAGAGATAAGGAAAGAAATCAATGAAGATAAAGATGGAAATATCAAGATTTTCGATGGGATCAAGCGTCCAAATAAAGCGGACGAAGTCCCGATCGTAATCGGCGTTTAAAAATCAAACGAGCGTTCAAAGGCATAAAATCGTAATGTAGAGTTCGGGATCTTTGTCCAAACGAGCGCCCAACCCCATTCGAGAAAGTGGACGGGCGCCCAGCTTGGTTAAACGGGCGCCCACCGCCGCTTTTGTTTAAAACCGACTTAGGTTATCAGTAGCAACCGCCTCGATTTTCTATTTAAAGCACAAAGCAGCCCCAAACCCTAATTCATTCAGAAATTTCTTCACATCAAACACAAGAGAGCAGCTGCATTTTGAGAGTTTGAAGGCCGGTCACCCGAGCCTTGTGCTCGGGTGAACCGAGGTTAGATTAGAAGTAGATTAGATGTTTGCTTTTCGTTTCCATGGATCAATCCTTGTTCAAAACTATGTGAGTTCTTTTTGATTAATTCAATTCCAGCTTTTCTTCATGATTGTTGATTTATTTTGTATCTTTCTTTGTGCTTATGAGGCCATGAGAATAGATTGAAAGATCTGCTTTCTATTGATGTTTATAATACGGAAGTTGCATAAACCTTAGATCATCATAGAAATATAGGGTTTTTAGCCGTTGATTATGTGACAAATTAATTGGTTAGATTCTAGGTTGTTAGATTCGATTATACGAGAGAGTAACTCGAATCTACACCTTCGCTTTTGTATGGAATATTGATCTCAACACTCGAAAGATGAGAGATCGATAATTGAATTCACTAAGGAATTAGGGATTCATAGCTTGAGAAATAGACTCGCTAAGGAATTAGGAATTTGTATCTCGTGTAAAGGTGAAACCACAAACTGAATTAAAATCATGAGATAACTAGAATTGAGATCACTAGGCTTGTTCAATGTTTGACCCTATGTCTTTAGTTTAGATTGTTTTTATGTTTCTTAGGTTAGATTTATCTTGATTGTTCTTTTCTGCTTTTATGTTTTGTTCTTTCGCTTTTTTGTTTATTCGTTCTTTGAGTAGCAATTGGTAGGATTAGTGAAGTTAGATTCAACATCCCTTTTCCCTGAGGATCGATACCCGTACTTATCCAACTTTACTAGCAACTACCCGGTATTCGGCCGGTTAGGAGGTAGTTTTGCATGGTAGTATAGGTTTATAAATTTTCTTTTGTTTTAATGATGCAAAATCTCTCCAACAAAAGTGGCGCCGTTGCCGGGGAATAGGTGTCATGTTGAATCTAGTTAAGTTAGTTCTCGATTTTGTTACGATTTATTTTTCGTTCAATAAAAGTAGCGATAAATAAGTTGAGAGTTTTTATTTTTGCCGTGTTTCGATGACCGTAGGGTTAAGAATGTGCAAAAAGTTTTTTACTCAACTTATGAAACGTGAATTATGTGTTTAGTTGTTACCTAGTCTAACCCCTGTGCTAAAATTTATCTGTATGGTCGTTGTCTCAGTGTTTCATGATGCGTTGTGCTTATGAGATTTAGGGTTTCGTGTCTCTCCCGCATTGTCTCATGCAAATTCGTTGTATGGACGAGCGTTCAAGTAAGTGAACGCCCGCCCAGCCTCATAAGTTGCGAGTGGACGACGTCCGGGTTTTAGGACGCCGTCCGTCCCGAAGTTTCGACTCGCTTCGATTTCGTGATCCGCACGAGCGCTCTGTTTTGTTGGACGACCGTCCGAGGAGAAATCATCAAGTGAACGGCCGTCCGGTATTCTCAACGCTCGTCCGATGCGTTTTCGCGGCGCATTTGAGCGCCTGAAAAGGTTGAATGTTCGCCCAAAGGTTGTGCTTCAAGGTGAACGTTCGTTTGAGTTAATGAACGCTAGTCCAGGTTCTGATTTTTTTCTTGATTTTATTTTCAATGCTTTTATTTGATGTGTATTTCTTTAATACGAGCTTCTGTGGCTAATTTCTTTTACGTAGATGTTCTGAACTTGCATGTTTACACCTTTCCATCTATGAATCCATGTTAGATAATTGATCAATTCCTTATATATGATTCATCTAGGCATGTTATAGTTACTGTCGGTTCTCGTATGCTATAACTGTTCTTATTATTATTTAGTAGCTAATGTCGGTTTCCGTATGCTACATATCGTTATGATGAATCTTGTGAGCTTTGAGACTTATGTGCTTTCTTGTTATTTTTGTAACTCATATGGGTAGCTACTGTCGGTTTCCGTATGCTACGTCCTTTTCCATATGAGTTATATCTATTTAGTATAGCTAACTGTTGGTTTCCATAATGCTATCACTTTTGACGAGTCTTAAGGCGCGCATTTACATTGCATGTAATGAAACGATCTTGCTGCTTATCGTAACTCCGTCATTATTTGGTAAATGTTTATTATATACATGTCATGTTGCAAATGAGTGGGCTAGTTTTCTTTCTTTTATTTTCTTTTATTTTTGCATATCATTTAGTTGCATGTCATCTAGTTGCATTGTTTTTTCTTTTATTTTTCTTGAGTGTAGTTAACTGTCGGTTTCCGTAATACTACCTCGTTTTTTTTCATGATGGTTACTGTTGGTTTTCCATATGCCATCATTATTTTATTATTGCATATCATGTAGGCTGCATTGTAGTACATTTTCATATAGTTGCACCTAGCCTACGAGTTTGTGATATTTTCATGTATATGTGTCCATCTTTATGTGAGCTTAAATTTGAAATATCTCTATATCTCCTTTTCCATGTGCTTTATATATGTAATCTTTTCTTTTCCCGAAGACTCTTTTGCACTCGATCAAGTCTCAGGGATACTTTCTATAGCTATTGTAAACTTTAAAGATGTATTCAGCTTGTCCCGTGATGCTCCACGCTACTAAGCTATGCAAGCAATCCTGGTTCTTGTTGGTTCCTCCGCACTGCCAAAGATCCAATCACTAAGTTCTCTAATTTATTATTTCTGTATAACTTGAGGACAAGTTGCAATCTAAGTGTGGGGAAGGGATAGATGATTTATGTGTCTACTACTGCTTGCTCATATTTTTAGTATTTCTATGAAAAGTGCTTAATTTTCAAATTTTTGTTATATCCCTAGTCGACAAAGGCATATCTTTGCTCGAGTTTATATCATTTTTGCTATATTCTCAGATATTTAGTAATTTTAGTTGTTTCACCCGACACTCTTTTCACATGCCATAGTAAATGATGAGCTAAATGTTGAAAGCCTACCCCATTTTAGTTGGAGATTTTTGATGATTATAGCATGTTTCTTTGCTTATGTACAATTCTTGAAAAGTTTAGTAGTTTGTATTCTAGGATTAAAGTATGACATACTATGAATATCTCAGTAAGTTTGAATGTGATAAGTGAAACGTGATTAAGTCTTTGCAATAGTAATAAATTGTTTACTTGAGGTGTTATGCTCAGTGGTCTATGCTACTAGAAAATAATCTTTCCACTTTGCCAAATGTAAATCTCTAAGTAAACATAATTGTAATTGTGTGTGTCGGAAGTCGGTTTATGATTTGGGTGAGGTAGGTGTACCACGATGTCCTATTCCACTATGATGACCAAAGCTCACTACGACGATCGGTTTATAGTCGCCTTATGATTGGAGTAAGGTAGGGATTATCTTGAAATGTCCTATTCTCTATGAGGCAAAAAGCTTATTCTCGATGTGTGTTAGAAAGTGTGAAAAAGTGAAAATATTGAAATATATTATTATGAATAAGTAAGGACTTAGTTATCGTTAATCTTATACCCAGTATAAACCGAAGGATATGTTGTAGGGATTATCCTCTCGAGTCCATCGTAAATGTTTTAGATATTCTCTACTATTTCTTTTGGGATATGTATGTTTTGTAAAGTGCCTCATTATAATTTTTGAATATTTCTAACTTAGATGGGACACCGGGCTAGTTTTGGTTTGAATAACTTTCAAATTGTGGAACTTAGTGGAAGTTTATTATGGCTATGCACACACTACACGGTGAACTTCTAAGTTATTGAATATACTTCATATTTGTATAGATGTTTATTTCTCTCGAGCTTGATCTTTGTTTTGTTTTGCTCGAGGACGAGCAAAAAAAAAGATAAGTGTGGGGGTGTTGTTAAGGGCTAAATTATGGTGATTTTTACATATATTTTCTATATCAATTTCCCTACATTCGTATGATTTTCATAGATTTTGAGCTTTATATTGAAATATTGAGTAAATGATGTTTTAATAGTTAAATTGCAAAACGTAACTAATTATGTGCTTAAATTATGATTTTATATTATTTTGGAAATATGTTACACTTTGGTATGTTTTGATCCTTGTGTAGATACTCATTGATGATGGAAAAGATGATCCTAAAGAGCTAATTTCGAGATGAGAGAGATCAATCAAAGATATGGAAGAATAAAAGAGATAAGGAAAGAAATAAATGAAGATAAAGATGGAAATATCAAGATTTCGGCGAAAGGATCAAGGCCCAAATAAGGCGGACGAAGTCCGGATCGAATCAAGGCGTTTAAAAATCTGAACGAGCGTTCAAAGGCATAAAATCGTAACAGAGAGTTCGAGACGCCATCCAAAACGAGTCCAACCCCTGTTCGAGAAAGTGGACGGGCGCCCAGCTTAGTTAAACGGGCATCCACCGCCGTTTTGCTTTAAAACCGACTTAGGTTATCAGAGCAACCGCCTCGCTTTTCTATTTAAAGCACAAAGAGCCCCAAACCCTAATTCATTCGAAATTTCTTCACATCAAACACAAGAGAGCAGCCGCATCTTGAGAGTTTGAAGGCCGGTCACCCGAGCCTTGTGCTCGGGTGAACCGAGGTTAGATTAGGAGTAGATTAGATGTTTGCTTTTCGTTTCCATGGATCAATCCTTGTTCAAAACTATGTGAGTTCTTTTTGATTAATTCAATTCCAGTTTTTCTTCATGATTGTTGATTTATTTTGTATCTTTCTTTGTGCTTATGAGGCCATGAGAATAGATTGAAAGATCTGTTTTCTATTGATGTTTATAATACGGAAGTTGCATAAACCTTAGATCATCATAGAAAGATAGGGTTTTTAGCCGTTGATTATGTGACAAATTAATTGGTTAGATTCCTAGGTTGTTAGATTCGATTATACGAGAGTAACCTGAATCTACACCTTCGTTTTGTATGGAATATTGATCTCAACACTCGAAAGATGAGAGATCGATAATTGAATTCACTAAGGAATTAGGGATTCATAGCTTGAGAAATAGATTCGCTAAGGAATTAGGAGTTTGTATCTCGTGTAAAGGTGAAACCACAAACTGAATTAAAATCATGAGATAACTAGAATTGAGATCACTAGGCTTGTTCAATGTTTGACCCCATGTCTTTAGTTTAGATTGTTTTTATGTTTCTTAGGTTAGATTTATCTTGATTGTTCTTTTCTGTTTTTATGTTTTGTTCTTTCGTTTCTTTTGTTTATTCGTTCTTTGAGTAGCAATTGGTAGGATTAGTGAAGTTAGATTAAACATCCCTTTTCCCTGAGGATCGATACCCGTACTTATCCAACTTTACTAGCAACTACCCGGTATTCGGCCAGTTAGGAGGTAGTTTTGCATGGTAGTATAGGTTTATAAATTTTCTTTTGTTTTAATGATGCAAAATCTTTCCAACAAAAACCAAGTTGAAACACAAGAATCTCATGCAATACTCACAACTAACACTAAGCGTGAACGGATCACTATTCGTGGGGACTCAGACCATCTTCATATAATGCTCGAAATGATCATGTCAAAAGGAACCGCCTCAACACACACTTGAATCTCTGATGAGACCCTGGTTCTTGTCTAAGCAATGAATCCACTACTATATCAGCTATATAGTAAAGGTGGAATAATCGTACAAGGTTTAGGAATGAACCTTCTAGATCAATGTACTGCTCCCGTTGTGCCTCCAAGGCACTACTGTGTTTTGGCCCAGTTGTAGAATCTCCAGTGATTTCTAGCTAAGAACATTTCCAGCTCACTGTATCACTTAATCAAAGTGACTGCAAACCCAGACTGTATCTCCCACTATCTTCATAAGATTCAGGGTGCATATCTGTACATCTATGTTTGTTCGATTTCAAGTTTCAATAAACTATGAACCCATCCTTAACACCTTTAAGGACGTTCTTGACATCTACTAGAATCTCTTCCATACTTACACACGACTCTGCAGGGAGTATGAACATCTTGCACAACTCTTAGGGCTGATCCTATTGCAACAGCAAAGGAAACCTTCTATAAGTATCATCTTTCACCTTATTTTTAAGACTGACGTCCTGTCATAGATAGATCCCGAGAATACTGGCTAGCAGTATCTCCTGATGTGATCTATGCTAAACTTCTTTAGCATCTTATCTAAGCAGGTGAACTGTGATAATCGTACAGTATCTAATCTATCACTATAGATTCTTATTTCCAAAATAAGAACTACTACTGCCAAGATCTTTCGTAAAGACCTTGAACTACCAAACATTAATTGACTGTAACTTGGGATGACAGTTCTCGAGAAGGATATTCAATACCTTGCTCAAAAACCTGTGACCCTCCCACTAACCCTTTTGCACATTAGGCATATCATTTCTTTTGATCAAATCAAACTCTTTTGATTATCAAAGTAAATAACTTATATAGAGAAACTTGTTTGAGTGCATAAATGGATCTCATAAGCGTACACATCATGTTATCATCTATGAACGTCAAGCCTTTGGCCCAACATTTTCAACACTATCATATAGCCATGAAACAAAGCTATAACAAGCACTATCTGAATGGACTTAAGCATAGCTGGTAGCACAAAGGTAATTACAAGGTTTACACCCTATAGCCTTCATCCTATCAACTTCGCCTTTTGGTAACCGTATTACCATCCATGCCAGTCTTTCACAAAGACAGGCTACACCTTTTAGGGACATTCCTTTCAGGTAAGACATACTAGGTTCATAACTCGGTTGTCACACATGGAATTCGCTTCAGATACTATGGATCCTAGTCATATATCTTAGTCATGCCTTTCAAGCATTCCTACATAAGTCGTGAGATCTTCATTCTTCAAGATGAACATACCAGTAGCCCTTTCAGGCGTGTGGTCATCTGCAGACTCATAAAGTGCTTATGTTCACTGAGCAGTGTCATACACCTCATTGCTATGGGGCGTCTGCCCATATTCCAATGGTTGAATATCTTTTTGTGGTTCACAAACTCTTTTGAGATTTCAATTTACTCCCACCGTTTCTTTTGGAAGAAACACTTCCTCTAGTTTGCAGCATGTTTGGAGACAAACATTTTGCTCCACATGCAAGTAAATGATATCCAGCGTACTTGCAAAGAAATCCCACAAAGTTGCATATGTCATACTAGGTTCTAAGCCTTTCAGACATTTCCTGCTTGCTAGAAGCACGACAATCATCGGTTACAATGGATTTGACGTCATCTTCTTCCATATCTGATATGGAATTCATTCAACGTTTATACTTCGGAACTCGGTTAAGTATATGTTTTAGATAAGGGCACTATCCCAAAAAGGTAAGGGATACTCTGTATGGCTCACTTTGCATCTTTATCATATAAAGTGATATTTCCATTTTAGAAACACAATCTAATTGCGTATCCTAAAAATGGTATCCTTCAAGGGAAAATCTTATTCTTTTTTTTAGACAACTTCTGAAACACCTTTCAGGTATTAATTACTTCAATCCAATTGAATATTAATTCCTAAGCAGTCTATCACTCTCATCTTCGTACTAGTCCGAACCTTTCAGACTTTCCAAAATTCGTACTTCACTAAGTACATTCGACTATTTCAAAAAATAAATAAAGAGAGTAATAAACAATGATATTGTTCATGGCATTAATTGCCACAAGCCAACAAACATCAAGATGTTAATTCTCTAGATTTTCATAACCTTTTCATAAAAGGATATTTCACTCATCTCTAGATAAGATACGTATTACCCACATGATTCATAATCACATGGTTCGAGACATCATCATAATGACATTTGATTACACGCTTATCTTCCTCAGAGACTAGGTCTAGAACAACCACAAAATATCAAGGATAATAGTCATACAAATATTTAGTTGAGATTTCATCACCTATATCGACTATATAGTGATAGTAATCTAGTGTATTAGATTCAATAACTATTCAACTTTATCAGAATAACGTTTATTCCTTACAATTGATTTGTCCATCAAATCCTAACGTACAACTAGAATCGTGTTCTTCATAAGAACCAGAACACAATAACATTTATTCAGTTCCTTTAACCAGTTTACTAGATTCAGAACACAATAAGGAAATGTTGCAACATTTGCTTCACCTTCCATATCTCAGTGTATTCCGTATTTAATCTTTCTAACTTAGTCATACTCGTAAGATATCATATATCTTAGGGTCGACTTTGAACTTAGATAGATTTATATCAACACACTTGCCTAGATTAGAAACTTCAATAAGTTCTCTATTTAAGCACATGCCCTAACTTTCCTTTTAATCCCTTAAGCACTTGTAAATTTTTCTTAGATTTAGTCTTCATAAGACTTAAGGAAAATCGCAAGAGCTATGTCTTGAATCTTCTTTCATAAATAAAATCCAAAGTCTATTAAATGGTTTATTAACCTTTTGAATCATATTCAAAACATGAATCATTTTAATTAACCTTCAAGCAATGATTAAAGAAATAAGTCGATACTTAAATCTTACAATTTTGAAAACACACTTTCCATAATTCGATGTGGTCACTCTCATTCAATGCATCCAACGTTTGAATTAATTGTCATCGTATGACAGAATGATCCTATTGGATCGTACCCAATATATGATTAATTTATTGAAACTTATTTGAAGTGATTAATCATATCGATCACGAGCTTCCATTTTGATTAATAACTAAAGTCTTGGAGTACTCCATAAAAAATGTAGTCTCGTCTCTAACTACTATAACGTAGTTGCTCGTGTCATTGCATATTATAAAAGGATTAAAGTTACTTAACCATATTTGAGAACGTTTCTCACAAGGTAACAAATCATTAATTTGGTTTTAACAATCGAGAATGAAACATAGAAATAAAAAGTTTGCAAAAAACTACAACATAAAATAAAGATAAAAGGAGTGTTGTTGTTCATAAACGCAAAATCAAGAATGATCTTTTGTTTTAATGATTTTTCTCCCACTAGTCAACTACTCCCAATTGACTTTCAAGAATTTTCCGAAAATTCCTTAGTGGCCAAGATTCCACCTAGTTACGTCGATTCCCTACTGTGGCTGGGGAACCGAAAAATTCGATGAGTAGGTGACGCCTCACCAATCACATCACTATGTGACTCTTGGTTGTTGACCAGACAACTCTTTGACAATACACATCACAATGTGGTGGCCAACCCTTGTCTTTAAAAATCACCTCGACCCCCTCGTTGTGGTCGATGATCGAATAAATCTTAGTCAAGTCATAACCCAATATTCGTGAGATCACTTACGTTCATATCTCAATAATAACAATATACCCGAGGTAGGGCAACCCCTAGCTGTGGCTGATGGATTGGATCCGAACAAGAGCTCTTCACCGTCATTATAATATTGGGAGACAATTCTGACTTAATTTTTGAGGTGGAAGTATTTATGTAAATTAATTCACCTAATTAATTTTAATTACGGTCTCAACAAATATATCTATCTCTATAGACATACGTCCGACGCATTCATCTAGATCGTGCCTAGTCATACATCTATCGTATCATATAAAATAAATACAAGCACAAAATAAATAAATGCGTAAAGTAACCGGTATGATCATAGGCTTTTCCTAATTGCGGTTCCGAATACAAACTGACGAAACCGCGGGTCACGATCTAAGGTTAGCTGCAACCGCTAATAGGATCTTTAATGCGCCATCTCCAATGGGATCTTTATCTTTCTTTGGTCTCCATCTTCTGCTTCATTCTTGTTACATAACATTCTATCTATAAATAATACACCCGCCGCATTACACGAGGGGAGGAGGGGGCTAACGGGAATGGGATTATGCGAAAAATAAACTAGGTAACGCTTCTTCATAACGGCCTAGGACAATTTCAAAAACCAACCAAAAATTTAAATCATTCACATCTATCATATTGGTCGAGTCCATGATCAATCGTGGTCCATACAATCATAGTATATCTAACATATCTAATCCATACAATAAAAATCTTATGAAAAAGATAAATACTAAAACTACCAACTTGCGTCTTAATTAATCGATTAATGTTTAATCAATTAAATAATTTTATCCAATCAATTAACTAATTAACATTTAATTAATTAAATGATTTTAATCGAAATAAAATTAACAATTAATTTTAAACGATTTTAATTTTAATCAATTAGAACTATTCCAAAATAAATCAAAATTACAATTAAGTCTCTTTTTGTTTCTTTGCTTTGGATTCCTAATCAAAATGAATGCCTTTGGTTTCCAAAACAAAAGGCACCCACCTGGGCACTTTTCAAAATCAAATATTTTAAAAATAGCCTAGGCCTATTCTAAACAAAATTTGGAAATGCCTAGGTTTATCATAGGTCCATAATTATGGACCATAAACCAAATAGTGCCATGTGGCATCCCAATGGTCCAAACTATTTGAATCATTAGTTAGCCACATGACATTAATTAAACAAAAGAGAAATAACCCGGTTGTCATATACTGAATCTACTTCAGATATTATGGCTCGTAGCCATATCTCTTAATCTTGCCTTTCAAGTATTCCTACATAAGTCGCGAGATCTTCATTCTTTAAGATGAACATACCAGTAGCCTTTTCAGGCATGTGGTCATCTACGGACTCATAAAGTACTTGTGTGCACTGAGCAGTGTCTTACACCTCATCGCTATGCGGCGCCTGCTCATGTTCCAATGGTTGAATATCTCTTTGTGGTTCTCAAACTCTTTTGAGATCTCAACTTACTCCCACTGTTTCTTTGGGAAGTAACACTTCCTCTAGAAGAAAGCATGTTCGGAGACAAATACCTTTTGCGCCATGATGAGACCGTATTTTATGGAATTTTTCGTGATTATTATATACCTATTTTGTCGGGAGATGCTCTGCTTTGGGTATTTTTCGATGATTTTCGTGTTTTAAAAACTCGGAAAAGACGATGGAGGAATTTTGGACGTATAGAACAATGTTCGAATGTTTTGTTGGAGAATGGAGGAAAGCGCCATTTCAAGAATCATGAATTTCGCCACCAATGTCAAGATCGTGACTAATGAAAAGAATACTGAGTCTATTAAAGCCAACCGTGGATTCTCGCTCTTTAATCACAATTAAACTTTTATTATTAGAAGACCCCTTATTATTATTATTATATAGGATTTTTTTTAAGACTTAATAATTTCCTAGTACTAGTGCGTGAGCAGCATGAATTATTGTATATTAGTACTAGTGAGGCTTGGCCTTGCACCGCAAGGCCCTTGTAAGGACCTTGTTTTATAAATGCGGTAGGTAAATATTGTTGAAACATAATTCATTAATTGGTGGGAAGTGAACACAGTGATCCCTGGGAAACTAAAAGCATGTCTGCACCATACATATATAAGAGAATAGTGAAGGGATACACAGCATTTGTAGGTTTAATAGAAGGCTTAGAAGTTTAAGAACTGGCATAACCTTATATTACATACATTGAAAACATTATAATCAAACCAACTGATTTGATAACTATGCAAGCATTGTTATCATAACTCCATCAGTCTATTTAGAGGAAGACTGATGGATGCAAAAGGTGAAATAAAGCAAAGCATACAGTGTTTTGGTAGCTGGAATATATTACAATCAAAAGGTATTCATATTGGCCACCTTTATTCAGTCAGCTTAAACATTCTTTGCTTCTCCTTTGTTCTTTTTCTTCGTTGTTTCCACAATGTCGGTAGGGTTTGAATTTGGGCCTTCTAAGCCAACATCTCCTAGGTCCGCCATAGTTATTGTGCCAAAGTTAATGGTTCTTTTGGCAGCAGGAGAGTGAGAGCTGCTGGATAGTAGTTGGATAGATCCTTGGCTTACTTCCTCAAGAACTTTTTTTGTTGTTGGTGTGAAGAACTGAGTTCCTGAGTCATTTGTTTTAGCTAAATCAGGTGATAAGAGCTGACTGCCATTAGACACAGTAGGAGGAATGTTTGAACCAAGCATAAACGGGTCAGTTGCTTCGTTTGTTTGGGCTGCAATAAATCCTTCCATTTCTTCAACAGTGTAAGTTTTAAGGATGACATATCTGCGGAGCATGGTATCGTTGATTGGGGTATCATAGTATTTGACAAAGCATACAACCTCTGTGTTGTCCATCGCAATGGAAATGTCAGTTATAACAGACTGTCCCTGTGGCAATATGGTTGGTATAATTTGAGCAATGGTTTTCAACAAGCAAACACAGTAATCTCCAACATATATAATCGTGAGACCAAGTTTTACGTAAAATACAGATGGATATCGTAAGAAGGTATAGTTAATGAATTGGTGCAGTATAACTGTTTTTTTGTTACTTTAATATATTCTTTATTGTATGATGATAGATTGTAACAGTATTAATGGGTGATGCCTTGGTGTTTTCCTATATGTTGGGATTCAGAAATGGTCTCAAAGATACCTTGAAATTCGAGATAGTACAATGTTCAACAATGATGAACTCGTATGGTAAGGTAGCATGAACTGAGGGGAAAGTAAGTATATATTAAGGTATACTAAGGGCATTTGCTATCAAGGTATAACAGTGAAAGTAAGTATAGTGTTGTTAAAATGCAAAAGATTTGCTACAAGGTAAAATTCACAGTGTTGTTAAAATTCACAGTAAAATTCATAAGGCCACGGTACTGTTTTGCTACAGGGCATTTGCTATCAAGAAATTTGAACATTGTACTATCAAGGTATACTAAGGGCAACTATAAATTCTGCAATGATGAGTACCTGTTCTTGCATCTTCATTACTTCAGGTGCAACGAAAGGAATCATTTTTTCAGCATCTGGTGACTTGATTGTGCTCCTCATGTTTGTATTTTCATCGTTTAATGTGACTGGCAGTTTAAGCCTGTGAGGGTGAACGTTAATTAGAGTCGACTACATTAAAGCAACATTGTATATAAAGACAACAGACTTGTGACGAGATTTATTCGTACCTAACTTCCATTGCTGAGAGTAACTCACATCCGGAACATTCAACATCCCAATCCATACCAGCTTCAACATCTATTCCACAGTTTGCGCAAACAACGTAGTAAAGAGGATACCGTGTAACGCTTAAGCGAACCTTGCCTCTTATCCAACATGTTTTGCTCTACATATCAAGTCCAATTATTGGTTATAACAATTAGTGTGTGGCACGCATAGAATGTCAATAATGCTTTAATAATTTACCTGCTGAAAAGCTGTCATTGCAGTTGTTAAATCCATAATTTCTTCTGCCTTTGGAGGCACAAAGAAGCGTTTTATATCCTCGTACGCCCTGTCTTTTAGCCAGCCAACAACTTTGTCTTCGTTTTCAGCATACCTTCAAAGATTAGAAGGAGTTATGATATCTGAACATTGTCTTGCAATATATATATAATAAAGCATTAACAAATTTAATACACCATTTTTTTAGGCAAAGATCTTCAGGCAATGGGGGTTCTGAATCATGTAGGTGTTTGTTCGTGTTGCTAGAGACAAGCCTGTAGAATTGTAGAGCTGAATATTAAGTAAAACAGTCAAAGTAAGTATAGTGCTGTTAAAATTCATAAGTAAATGTACCATGGAATGTCTTGACTAAAAGATTTGAGGCAATTATTGTGATTGGTTCTTTGTTAAAGTTATCAACGTTAGGATCATAATCAGCCAATAAATCCTTCCAAAGTCTGAGGACAATTGGGATCTCTCTATGATAGACAAAACTATTGTTAGCTTGATGGTGTATGACACGAAAAGAAAAACATGTGGTTTAGAAATGTGTTTACTCTTCATTAACCATGACATAATCTTTAACGCATTTTGTGTTGGAAACGTCACGCACCAGAAATTGATGGACAACTAAGCCTCTGATACCTGTGAAAGGCATACATCTTTGTTGGCTAAGAAAGTGAAGGCCGTGAATAAGTTTAACTTTCACTCTGAAAAGATTCATGTGACTACATGGGTTTTTTGCTACAAAAGTATAAGCTATGAACTAACGGTAGGAATAAAGCTGTATTTTGTAGACTTACTTATAGTTGTATCTGATTCTGCAAATTTGTGGAGATCCGCAAACTTGCAAACTTCAAACTTACACGGAAGAATATAGGGCGTGCTGTCCAGAATTGGTTCGACAAGTGTTCTAGCAGTAACGGTCCAGGAGAATTTTTAGTCATCTAGCTGAAACCTCTCAGGAGGGGTAGTGACAATTGCGTTAGAAATCTTATATCTTTTAAACGGCTGCAATGACCGCTCGTGGAAATCAATGTCATTATCAAACATGACAACCTTGATTTTTGTTCCCTGTTTTGATGTAAAAATAGGCACAAGTTAATATGTGTATGATTTGTTAGGTGGGAAATCGAAAGCAAATGTATGTGTGCTAACCTTCATATCAGTGAGTAGAAAGTTTTTATATCTCTTTTGCAAGGGATGTGTGGTCACAGTCTTGTACAACACAGGATGTCTCTCAACAACTTGAACAATGCAAGTCCAGCCTCTTTCCCCAGACTTTACTTCAACGCAGCATCAACCATTCGTCTTGGCATGTTTCTGCGGGGAAAAATGTCAGGGTCTACAACCAAGCGTATTAAAACTTATGATTAAAGTAAATACAGTGAAACAATATATTCAGGTTTTAAATAAGACTGAAAGTGCATTAAATCTTCCAGCCTCATATAACGCGAACATGTATGAACAGTGCTAAGATGTTAAGTAAGAACGTAACCATCTTTATTGCAGCTAAATGTAGTACCTAATAACAGGAAAGACAGGGCGGTAGCTGAAGCCGCATCTGGAGTATTCAGCTGTGTTTAAGAATATCTTTATAGACAACGTTCTTGGTGTACTCAGGAGCTACAGATTCATAAAAAGCAGGCAGAAGTTTGGCTCTAGATAAAGCAACATATAGTTGGCCATGTGCAAACACGGGCTCTTTTAAATAAATGCCGACGTACTCCAATGTTTGACCCTAGGCTTTGTTGATAGTCAACGCAAAGCTAAGGTGTATTGGGAATTGTGTGCACTTGTATGGAACAGGGTAATAATCATCTTTTGGAGGCTGTAAAGGTATCCGGTTTATAAATTTATGCCTACCCTTAAAATCACCGGATACAATTTCGGCATATATAACGTTTCTTTGTAACGCTCTACAGATTAGGCGTGTCCCGTTGCACAACCCTTATGATGGATCTAGATTCCATAGAAGTATGATTGGTGCATTAACTTTGAGTATTAAATGATGATGAGGTAATCCGTTAGGGGTAATGTTGTTTATTATATCTACATACTGGCCTTGGTCATTAGGATTAATTGTTTCATCAAAGCTAAAATAGTCGACTGCATCTCCTGGAAATCTTTCTATCATTATCTGGTTTATATCATCTACAAATGAATTTTCGGTTGTTAGTATTGCTCTATTCATTAGTTGCCATGTGTCATACGTTGAATTGTTAGGAGTTGGGTAAACTTTATTAATTAGCTGATCAAGGGCTGCATTGTCGTCTGACATGTGTAAAAGTATTGACTTTGGAAGTTTTACGTCCTTGATGTTCTGTTGTTGTAGTGTTCCATTTCCTATGTCTAGTATGAATTTAGCGTATTTAGGATCGTGTAGAGCTCTCATGTTTTCTGTCAACTGTATTTTTTTCGAGTTTTGGCCAAATATTTGAGCTGATTATTGTAGCGCGTACAATTTGGTCCATAGTCCCACGTTTAACTACATGCAAAGTTTGTCTAAAATCACCGCCTAAGACAACAATTTTACCCCCAAATAGTTCGTTTGTATCCATTAAATCCTGCAGTAATATGTCTAGGGCTTCAATTGCACCTCTTTTTGCCATAGGTCCTCATCCCATAATATTAAGGCACATTCTTTAATTAACATAGCCAGACCACTCTGTTTAGACACCCTACATATGGAACCTTCACTTTCATCAATGGGGATCTTAAATCTTGAATGTGCAGTTCGACCTCGTGGAAGAATGGATGCTGCAATTCCAGATGTAGCAGTAGCTAAAGCTATATAACCCTTGGAATGAAGCTCGGCTAGCAAAGATCTATATAGGTAGGTTTTACCGGTTCCACCAGGGCCGTCCACAAAGAATGCACCATTTTTGTTTTCATAAATTCTATTTATAATTAGATCATAAGCTTCTTTTTGTTTAACATTTAAATTGTTTACAGATTCTAGGTCCGTCACTGAAACATGTATATTTTTCTCATTTTCAAGTTCTTTAGTGACATCATCTAGAGATTCCTCATTAAATTCCTTGTCTAATATGCTGTAAGTATTTAGATGCTTTCCCATGGACTGTAGGAAACCATTAGTTTGCTGAAGCACTTTTGTTTGAACCTCATGTTCTGATAATAGCTTGTTTCTTTTGTGGTCTTCAGACAGCTATTTTTCGAACATGAGACAAAGTTTTTCGGGATCCTTTGGGCACGAATAAACCAGTATGTTTGCAAAAAGCCTTCTAAGTTCATATGGCATGTTAAATAAAGAAGCCTCCTCTAAGAAAAGTTCTTGACTATTATCATCTTGTAAAAGACCCCGATTCAATGCAGCTTCTCTAAAAGTGTTTGCCTTAACTCCGTTGTAAATTTTCAAGTCATCGTAAGACAACGGGCATCTTATATTAGCTAACATTATTCTCATATAGTACCGTTCACCTTCTGAAGGGTGAGCATTGACTATTCGACCTATAGAATCACCTCGCTGTCTAAGCTTCCAACGTCTATCGCTTGCAAGCGAGACGAAGTGGTTTGGGAATTCTGGGTATGTACAATTTAATCTCTTAGCATCTGAGGAGGTTCTATTCATATAGAAATATTCAGTAAGCATTGTCTTGCGTTGAACATGATTGTTTACAATATTTGTTAGGTTGTCCTTCTTCTTAAAGATAAGTGGTAGATAGTTCTCTAGATGAAGGGGCAGTCTCACAACTACAGGCCTCATATCACTCATAGCAAACCTAAAAATCCTCCACAAGGCCTCTGGAGCAGATATCCACCTTCCAGATACAAACCTATGAATTTCATCAATTGTTTCCGTTGTGCAGTCTCCACCAACTTTATATAGAATTTTGTCATTACCTTTACAGATATACATGTATATGTATTTAACTGCTTTTATGGTAGAGCATACCTCAAGGTTGATATGACAATCTAGCTTAGCAACCAAATAAGGAGGATAAGAAACCACCCAGCGGTTATCAAGGAAAGCACCCCTAACTTTTACTTTCCTCCCATCGTTACGACGTTTATACTTAGGATAAGCATCGTTAGAATCTGTCGTTTGATCAAAGAATTCTTTAGGGTAAGAACTACAACCACCATCATCTGGTTGCTTACATACATTGGAATGGTTAAGTGGCCCGCATGGTCCATGCATCATATGACGCACTACCAGGTCGTGCAAGTAGGGGTGATGAGATTTATCTGGCAATTCGGCGGAGACAAGTCTATCATACTCCTCTGGCCTAAAAAACTTCGCATGAGGTTTTAAGATGATCAAGAAATGTGAAGAGACAGACCCCTTTTTTGGTATTCTATGACATATGTATATGCTGCCACCTCTCCGAACACCTGCTTATCTAAAATTTCATGTTTTAATTCTTCTAGCTTTGCATGGAAGACCCTAACAATTAAATCCGGCCTATTTTGGGCTTCTTCTGAGGGCAACAAGTGCTCTTTTATTTCTCTCCAATTAGAGTTACAAGTCATCGTCAAAAACAGATATGGTTTCCCATGTTTCTGAACCAAGGCCATGGCATCGATATACTTACGGCTCATGTTTCGTGGGCCGTGTGTAAACCCTGCTGGTAAAATAATATGCTGGCCAATTTTACCCGAGTCTGTTTCTCCGGATGCGATTGCATCAGCAAAGCCTTGCAGATATTCTTGCCTTATCTCGTTTTGTTGCGAACGATAGAAATCTAACGTTTGGGTTTCTAGCTTAACATACATATCCACTACAAATTGTTGGAACAGACGGCCAAACCTCAGTATGTATGATTCATCCTTATCTCTAATCTGGAATTTGTAAGAGTAATATTCCCTCATAGAAACACAGGCTTCAGGTTCTACATGTGCATTCAAACCTGTCCAGAAACACTAAGAAGTCAGTCGAAGGAACCTGCTGTATTCTACACAAAAGAGAACATAGTGCAGGTTCATGCAAGTACCTTCTTCTTCATTCCTCAGAAGCTCATCGGCACTTTGAACCACCAAAGGATCTAGTTCAGTATCGGCAAACCTTTTCCTTTTCTTTTTGTTCATCAGCCTTACACCGTTTCTTGTTATTCCTTGATGCCACCCTATTTCTCCGTAAGGGAACATCAAGGGGTATTGCAAGGGGTCGTAACAGCCATAGTAATAATTTATAGATCTTACATTCCCCCCTTGTGTGTAAACTCTAATGTTTCATTTTGAGGAAGCTTCACACTCATCGGGTTCGTTTAATATGACACTAACTTGTTCAACTGTTGGTTTGTTATACACTTTTTGGTTAAGACGAGGGTTGGTCTGCAAGAAAATATATTTATTGTCTATGTTAGGTATATTTCGAAGGCTCAAAAGAAACGTGCATATGGATTCCCTTGAATCACCTCAAGGAGAGTGTGTAGGATAGGCTCTGACAACCTAGAGCACATTTCCAACCTAGTAGGCACTTCGTAATCAGTATCATAGAAGTAGAGCTGTAAGTTCTTATAAGAATTGTGATCAGGAAACAAGTCATCTAAAAAATGATACACCTGGCCTTGCACCCTGAAGGTGTAAACACCTTTGTTTCTCCGCGACAATTCTTTGTCATACCTTACGGCTAAAGATGTAAAGGCCAAGTGATTATTGTATGTTCGAATTGAACATCTAAAGGTCTTCGCATCCAATGTATTATCGGTAAGCAAAATTTTCATTTCATCAGGTATGTTGTTATTAGCAAGTGTTACATCTCCATTAGAACAACACATGTGTGTTGTCTCATGTTTAAACTTTTTAGCTCCACAATAGGAACAATCTTTTGGTTTTTTTAGTTCAACCACAGAGGCAGCAATGTTTTGTAATAGCTCTCTACCCTTATTTACTGTTGGAGGTTTTCTAGGTGTTATTTTGTTTCTAGATGTTTTTTCTTTCCATCTTGAAACGGCTTCTTGCCTATGCTTATTATGTATGTCTGTAATCTGTGGTGGAGAGGAAGGTGTTTCATGTGTTTTGTTGATTGATATATCAGCTTGTCCATTAGTAAAAAAAAGGAAGCCGATATAGGAGCCTGCGTTTTTTGGGTTTCTCTAAGGGATGTTGACCAGTCTGTTCAACAGGCATGTTATTACAGATGAACACAGCATCTTTAGCATAAGAACACATGCTTGGGATATAAGGTTTATGTTTATTAGCCTGAAGGCTATCTATTTTTTTTTTATTAAGTTCATCCATTGAAGTAGTAATGTCATCTATCATCTGAATACCTTGGTTTGTTGTTAGGTTTGGAGAAAATGTTTTAGCTCTTCTTTTGTTTTTTGATGTTTTCTGTTTCCAGCGTAGAATGGATGCATGTTTATATCTATGCTTGTCCTCTCTATGCTGTGTCAAGGAGAATGGCTGAAGCGAATCTCCTATAGGTGTGCCAGCCTTGGCATCACAAGACAAAGGGAACCCACAAAGCAGTTGGCTTTTTTCTGGGTTGTCCACAGCATGTTGACCTGCCTGTTCAACAGCCAGAACGTCGTAAACATGCTCTGTAGGGGAGTATGTTGGTCTACGCCTTGCAGTGCCTTTAGTACGCATGGAACTGTAAACTCAGGGTTGGTAATTATAATGTTTGCTATTTCTTACAGGCTAACAAGCACACAAAACGGTTTGTTTCACATGAATTCTAAGGAAACTACGACTCACAAAAGGCAGAACACATCATGATTGAAGATCTAAAGTTACACACGAGCAACATATGTAAAGACAATCATGATAAGTAGAGCAAAGGAAGTACATACCCTTAGTGCAGACAAACAACACCTTGCTGTAGACTTGTATTCTGCAGAACCTGCATAGAGAAAATATGGCACAAATTTTTAGTTGAACCAGAATCTAAAGACTCTAAACAGGACCGAGAGTGGAGAGAAACAATAGGCATACTGTTGCAGCAGCCATTTCAAAAGGTGATATTGTAAACACACAAGATCTGAGATAAGCGCAACAAAAATATATCATCAACAAACAAACTATTGGTTGGAGAGGTAAACAACTATATGGGAGCAGAGAATCATTTTAAGGCTTCACAATCAACTGACATTCTTTTTCATGTTTAAGCTTAACAACATCAGCAGCAAAGTTATTTAATAGACTCAAACCAGTATTAAGATTTTGTTTTTTCAAGACTGCCTCCCAGATGTGACCATACAAATATTCAACTGACCATCTGTAAAGCATCATCACGAACAGAGGAAGAGGGAAGCACAACCCTCAGACACAACCCAATCAACCACAAAAGTTAACCAAAACGGTCTACCAAAAGAAGAGGAAAAGCAGCAACTCAAGTTAGCAACATGTAAAATTCTGCAGCAGCAACTCAAGCAAATATTGGTTGCTTGTAAATTATATTTGTAGTTCATTTTTGCAGCAGACCAAAACTGTAAAATGTACTCATGCTGTTAATCTTTTTTACTTGAGTTGTTAGCAACCAAGGTAAAATTGTTACATGCTTGTAGCTAATATTAGTTAGTGTATTAAAGGGAAATTGCAGTCATGTGTCTCATATGTTTCTTCTTTACATGTTGGTTTTTAAGTTCAGCCGGACACAATCAAATGGTTGCTTCAGAACAAGTGTACTCTGCTTATACATATTGGATGTACAGGTGGCATATCTTTGTTTAAGCTGTTCTTTCTATAATTTCTTTTTTTGCTTTTCAGGCTCTGAATCTAGCATAAATTGCTTTGTGCTTTACTACACTTTGCTTTTGTGACATAAAACAATTACCTTTTGGGTTTTAATGAGGACAAAGAATCCAAAGAAAAACTGAAACCCTAAGTCTTTTTCATCATAAAAGATCACAAAACAAGAACAAAATCACATAAAAAGTCAAACCATTTATGCAGAATTCGATCCAAACCAAATCTATGCATAGAAAACAGTGCTTTCTTGAAGTCCAAAAACCAAAAGGAGGAACAAAATCACAAATGAAAAAAAGAGGCAAAAGAAATGACAAAATCATCCCTAAATTTTCTGGGAAAGAACAGCAAGAAAAACATGAAATCAAGCCTTGGAAGAAGCTTTACATGGTATCATGTGTACAGAAACACTTTGATTAACAAAGAACTTCAAACATAAGAAATAAATGGAAAAAGATGGTGAGCCTGATGTATGAACTCCATTTTTTTTGTTTCGAAGAGAAGCATATTTCTTTGCACACACACACACATATAGCCTCAAGGTAACAAAGTTCATTTTAGAGACACATATAAAGCCTCAAGCTAGTAAAGCATAGTTTCATAAGCTAGATCTAAACAATGAATTCCACACTCATCCTACCTGCTAGATTATGCAGGTATGGTAAAAAAATCAATGAACATGTGAAAATAAAAAAAACAAAAAAAAAAACTCTCTTATGCAACCACAGATGAGGAAGGCATATCTAACAATCTGATTACATAACAACCTTTTAATCTCCTACCCAAAAAAGGCCAAGCTAGACGGCCAAAAGACATCACCCAAGGTGCATAAACACCCAAAAGAACACCTAAAGCTTCAACCCGCAGGACAACCCAAGAACTATATACTTACCGAATGCATATCTAACAACACAGATCATCTAGTGCGAGAAGGACAAGAACTTGAAAATAATGTAGCAGATTGTTTATTGAAGCACCCGTTTTTTTCCCCTTAAACTAAAAGAAACAGAAACCCAATGCATGTATTTAATAAACAAATAGAGGAGGGTAGAAGTCGGATTTTTTTTCAGAGATTATTGAAAGAAATAGGGTAGGTTAATAAGAAATGATGAAAGTGTCGAGGTAGTAGAAGACTTACGAAGCTAATATCCAGTCGTTGAACCTAACCCAAGGTCACCTGCCATGGTACCCATTTGCAACTCAACAGTGATTTGGTTGGATTTTCTCGACAAACAATCGACAAAACCACTCTACAATTCAAAGCGACGGACGAACCTTCAACCGGCATTGACACCGTCTGGCGATTCTGGATGGATGTGTGTAAACCGTCTATACCATTTTTTTTTCTTCGAGGGATGAGGAGGCTATACCAATTCTACTCTTTTTGGGCCTTATATTTCCTCACACCGCCCACACTCCCTTAAACAAAAGGGCCGACTAAAAATAAGAATCATGATATATATAATACTATACACATATACGGTAAATGTAATTAAATTGAGTGTCTAGGCTTTTTGGTTGAGACAAGTGTAAGAAGAGGGTTCACCCCTTACTTCTTCTAAAGTAGTGTAGATGTAGATGAGAGAATTAGGTTTTTGGCGAAAAAAAGAGAGTTCGGAAGGAACAAGAATAGAGGTTGCTGGGCATTATAGCCTTTTTTCAACAAATTCTTGGTGTGTTTTTTTCCGTTTTTTTGACCGCGATTTTCTCTATTTTTTTTCACAAATGTGCACGATCTTAAGGTCCTCAAATCCCCTATAGGGTTCCCCCTTCCCAATTAGGGTTTAGTTTGGTTCAAAAAACACCTAAAACGCGAAGATTTAGAGGCTTCAAAAAGACTGTTTACACCATTTCTGAACAAAAAAGACTATATCCCCAAGATTTGTGGTCAAACACCCTTTTTAACCTTAAGCCCCAATTACAAATTATCGGCTCTTCTTTTCTTTCATGGAATAAAGGTATGTAATTGTTTTATTTTGTTTTTGCTATATTTTTATTTATTTTTATGAGTAGTTAATTTGTCTTTCCAATTGATTGAATTGTTAAACTTTCGATCCCAGTCGATTGTGAGGTCTAATTGTTCTGTCTCCTCGTTCGGTTGTTAATATTTATCTATTTTCTGATTTCACAAATAAAGGATTAGTATTCGTTTAATTATTGTCGCGCGATGATTAAGCAGTTATTTTGATCTACCACCAAAATCCATCTTAGGCGGTTTCCATAAAAGATTAGATTTTTAGTGGTAAACAACACATTGCCTGCCGGTTCGTAATCCGTAGGATTCCCTGTTGTGGAAATAGATAATCTAGGTTAAAATTAGTCCGGTTGAATTAATACCTTGAATTGGGTCTCTCAAACCTTAATGCTTCCGGGATTCCAAACTCTTATGCCCATGTCTAGGATCCATGTATTGCTCCTGCTGCGCCTCTAAGGCACTACTGTGTTTTGGCACAGTTGTAGAATCTATAGTAATTTCTAGCTAAGAACATTTCCAGCTCATTGTATCACTTGATTAAAGCGACTGAAAACCCAGACTGTAGCTCCCACTATCTTCATAAGACACTGGGTATACATATGTATCTCTACCTTTGTTTGACTCCAAGTTTCAATAAACTAAGAACCCATCCTTAACACTTTTAAGGATATCCTTGACATTAACCAGAATCACTTTAATACTGGCTCATGACTCCTCATGTAGTATGACATCTGGTCCGAATCACAACACTTATATTGGATCCTATTGCAGTACCAATGGGAACCTTTCCATAAGTATAACCATTCACCTTATCTTTTAGGTCTGATGTCCTATAATAGATAGACTCCGAGATTACTGGCCAGCTGTATCTCTCGCTATGATCTATGCTAAACTCTTTAAGCATCCCGTCTATCAGGGTGAATTGTGATGATTAAACAGTATCTAAATCTGTTACAATATACTCTTATTTTCAAGGTCTTTCATAAAGACATTGAACTATCAAACATCAATTGACTGTGGCACGGGGTGTTGATTTCGATAAGGATATTCAATACCTTGCTAGAAAATTGTAACACTCCCACTAACCCTTTTGCACATAAGGCATATCTTTCCTCTTGATGAAATCAAACATTTTGATTTATCAATGCAAGGAACTTATATCGAGGAACTTGTTTGAGTCCATAAGTGGATCTCATAAGCGTACACATCACGTCATTGTCTATGAACGCCAAGCCAATGGCCCAACATTTTCAACACTATCATATAGCCATGATGCGTAGCTATAACAAGCACTATCTGAATAGACTTAAGCATAGCTGGTAGCACAAAGGTAATTACAAGGTTTACACCATGTAGCCTTCAGCCTATCAACTTAGCCTTATGGTAACCGTATTACCATCTATGTCAGTCTTTCATAAAGACATGCTACACCTTTTAAGGACATTCCCTTCAGGTAAGAAAGACTAGGTTCATAACCCGTTCGTCGCTCACGGAATCTAATTCAGACATTACGGCTCCAAGCCATTGTTAGGAAATCTACGCGGGAACGCAGCAGAATTAAAAAATTTATTTTCTTTTACCAGGCTCAACTTCATTTAAGCAAAAAAAAATATGATGCTAGTAGACGGTGGTTACCTTGCTTGATCTAAAAGATCGACGCTCTGACCATCTAAGGAGAGTAGCGATGCGGAGCCGGCCAAGCGTTCGGCCTCTACCGCTAGTCCACACGAACAACCCGCCGGAATCCACCATTGGATTGCTACTAGAAAAATCCGGTTGCTAGACCAGTCTTTTCTCTCTCTCTAAACTCTCTCTAAGAAGCTCTTTAATTTTACACAAGAACTATTAGCTTTTGGAATTGTGTTGTACAAAAGAGCTAGCCAATCCCTCCTATTTATAATAGAAAGTGGTGCCCCCTTAGTCTCCCAATCTAATTGAGATTAGCTTCCTAGTAGATTGAGGAGAAAGAAAACATTTTCCTAATAAAATAAGAAAAATCCCTTTGATTGATTTATCTCATTTAATATTCAATATCTTATATTAAATATTTTTCCTAAGATATATATTGACAATATCTTATATTGAATATATCTTTATCTTATTGCCATAAATCTATTTTCCAAAAATCAATTAATATCCAATATTAATATTATGGTAATCTTATTAATTAAATTGCACAATTCAAATGTATCCAATACACTTCAAAAATGGCGTCCCTTTTTCCCTCACTAATTTGAGAATTGAGATTTTCTTTAATTAATATAATACTGTGATTAATTAATTTGCAAAATACATGTGTATCACATATACATATAATTTCGACATACATATATACATCATATGTATATTTAATTAATCAACATAATTAATGTCTTGTATTATATTTATTCATAATAAATAAATACCACCAACCTTTATAGTCGTGAGATAAACTTTCCTTATTTGGTTATCACAATAACCGCATTTTAATCCGGCTAGATGTTCATATGTGTGTGACCCGATAGGCTTCCGAATATGTTGGCCGTAGACACAAAGTGCAAATTACGAAAATGCCCCTCAATCCTAACGATCACGGGATAGCTTCTATCAACACACCATGACCCCCAATCATCGGAAGAGTCAAATGCAATGACTACTACCTTTCATGTGAAACAGTTACCGTGTAAATAGAATCCTATCGCTGTAATAATATCCATACGGTCGTTCGTCTAGTGTCAAAACATCAAAGACCGTATCTTATAATCTGGTTATCAAGCTCTCTCGAAGTAACACATTTACTCCCACTTTGCAAAGATTCTTGAGAGCAAGACATTCCTTATAAGAAGGCCCTTTCGGATATTCACCCCTACTGATAGGGTACGCGATTCCCAGACGACAAAACATGTATACTCTGCATGCTTCAGTATCACACCCAATCACTACCGCATGATTGCCCCATGGCTAAAGGAAACCTCAATAGTGTCAAAGCATGACAATTCACACCGTGATGCCATGTAGACTCCGGTCTTAAGGATAATTACACAACTGCCACATAGTGTGACACTTATCAGTGTAAGTGGATTTGTCTAACGTTCGCATTCTCTAATATACGTCCACATACAGTCCAAATGTCTCTACACATCGATAGACAAGATCCATCCCTGCCCTAAAGACAGAATACATCTAATACGTGCTAGTCTGTTTGTACTACCAATGCCCTGTTTAATAGTACATAAGCCTAGAGACATTTAAGTATCAAACTTATTAAGGTGATTAGAGACCTCATAAACCATAATCGCCTATCGTGGTTTCTCTATCACGGTTTAATACTAAGGACGTTATCATATAACAATTCATAATTGGTTCTTTAAAAGAACAAATATATGACAACAGAAAAGCCATTTAATATATATATTTATAACATAAAGAAATAGTAGAAATGATCCGACCCGGTCGGATCCGATCCAACCCGACTGGGTTTAGGACACTATTTCCACAGTCATATCTCTTAATTTTGCCCTTCAAGAATTCTTGTATAAGTTGTTGGAGAGATTTTGCATCATTAAAACAAAAGAAAATTTATAAACCTATACTACCATGCAAAACTACCTCCTAACCGGCCGAATACCGGGTAGTTGCTAGTAAAGTTGGATAAGTACGGGTATCGATCCTCAGGGAAAAGGGATGTTGAATCTAACTTCACTAATCCTACCAATTGCTACTCAAAGAACGAATAAACAAAAGAAACGAAAGAACAAAACATAAAAACAGAAAAGAACAATCAAGATAAATCTAACCTAAGAAACATAAAAACAATCTAAACTAAAGACATGGGGTCAAACATTGAACAAGCCTAGTGATCTCAATTCTAGTTATCTCATGATTTTAATTCAGTTTGTGGTTTCACCTTTACACGAGATACAAATTCCTAATTCCTTAGCGAATCTATTTCTCAAGCTATGAATCCCTAATTCCTTAGTGAATTCAATTATCGATCTCTCATCTTTCGAGTGTTGAGATCAATATTCCATACAAAACGAAGGTGTAGATTCAGGTTACTCTCGTATAATCGAATCTAACAACCTAGGAATCTAACCAATTAATTTGTCACATAATCAACGGCTAAAAACCCTATCTTTCTATGATGATCTAAGGTTTATGCAACTTCCGTATTATAAACATCAATAGAAAATAGATCGTTCAATCTATTCTCATGGCCTCATAAGCACAAAGAAAGATACAAAATAAATCAACAATCATGAAGAAAAACTGGAATTGAATTAATCAAAAAGAACTCACATAGTTTTGAACAAGGATTGATCCATGGAAACGAAAAGCAAACATCTAATCTACTCCTAATCTAACCTCGGTTCACCCGAGCACAAGGCTCGGGTGACCGGCCTTCAAACTCTCAAGATGTGGCTGCTCTCTTGTGTTTGATGTGAAGAAATTTCTGAATGAATCAGGGTTTGGGGCTGCTGTGCTTTAAATAGAAAACTGAGGCGGTTGCTACAGTAACCTAAGTCGGTTTCAGCAAAAACGGCGGTGGACGCCCGTTTAACCAACTGGACGCCCGTCCACTTTCTCGAACGGGGGTTGGACGCTCGTTTGGACAGCGTCTGAACTCTCTGTTCTGATTTTATGCCTTTGAACGCTCGTTCAGATTTTTAAACGCCAGTTCTGATCTGGACGCTCGTCCGCCTTATTTGGACGCCAGTCCACTGTCGAAATCTTGATATTTCCATCTTTATCTTCATTGATTTCTTTCCTTATCTCTTTTATTCTTCCATATCTTTGATTGATCCTCTCTCATCTCGAAATTAGCTCTTTAGGATCATCTTTTCCATCATCAATGAGTATCTACACAAGGATCAAAACATACCAAAGTGTAACATATTTCCAAAATAATATAAAATCATAATTTAAGCACATAATTCGTTACGTTTTGCAATTTAACTATTAAAAACATCATTTACTCAATATTTCAATATAAAGCTCGATTTCTATGAAAATCATACGTATGTAGGGGAAATTGATATAGAAAATATATGTAAAAATCACTATAATTTAGCCCTTAACAACACCCCCACACTTATCTTTTTGCTCGTCCTCGAGCAAAACATAAGAAAATTTATAAACCTATACTACCATGCAAAACTACCTCCTAACCGGCCGAATACCGGGTAGTTGCTAGTAAAGTTGGATAAGTACGGGTATCGATCCTCAGGGAAAAGGGATGTTGAATCTAACTTCACTAATCCTACCAATTGCTACTCAAAGAACGAATAAACAAAAGAAACGAAAGAACAAAACATAAAAACAGAAAAGAACAATCAAGATAAATCTAACCTAAGAAACATAAAAACAATCTAAACTAAAGACATGGGGTCAAACATTGAACAAGCCTAGTGATCTCAATTCTAGTTATCTCATGATTTAATTCAGTTTGTGGTTTCACCTTTACACGAGATACAAATTCCTAATTCCTTAGCGAATCTATTTCTCAAGCTATGAATCCCTAATTCCTTAGTGAATTCAATTATCGATCTCTCATCTTTCGAGTGTTGAGATCAATATTCCATACAAAACGAAGGTGTAGATTCAGGTTACTCTCGTATAATCGAATCTAACCAATTAATTTGTCACATAATCAACGGCTAAAAACCCTATCTTTCTATGATGATCTAAGGTTTATGCAACTTCCGTATTATAAACATCAATAGAAAACAGATCTTTCAATCTATTCTCATGGCCTCATAAGCACAAAGAAAGATACAAAATAAATCAACAATCATGAAGAAAAACTGGAATTGAATTAATCAAAAAGAACTCACATAGTTTTGAACAAGGATTGATCCATGGAAACGAAAAGCAAACATCTAATCTACTCTAATCTAACCTCGGTTCACCCGAGCACAAGGCTCGGGTTACCGCCTTCAAACTCTCAAGATCGCGCTGCTCTCTTGTGTTTGATGTGAAGAAATTTCTGAATGAATTAGGGTTTGGGGCTCTTTGTGCTTTAAATAGAAAAGCGAGGCGGTTGCTACTGAAACTAAGTCGGTTTCAAAGAAAAGCTCGCGGTGGGCGCCCGTTTAACCAATCGGGCGCCCGTCCACTTTCTCGAACGGGGGTTGGGCGCTTTCGTTTGGGCAGCGTCTGAACTCTCGCTCGATTTTATGCCTTTGAACGGTCGTTCGATTTTTAAACGCCAGCCCGATCTGGGCGCTCGTCCGCTTTATTTGGGCGCCATCCAATTATCCGAAAATCTTGATATTTCCATCTTTATCTTCATTGATTTCTTTCCTTATCTCTTTTATTCTTCCATATATTTGATTGATCCTCTCTCATCTCGAAATTAGCTCTTTAGGATCATCTTTTCCATCATCAATGAGTATCTACACAAGGATCAAAACATACCAAAGTGTAACATATTTCCAAAATAATATAAAATCATAATTTAAGCACATAATTCGTTACGTTTTGCAATTTAACTATTAAAAACATCATTTACTCAATATTTCAATATAAAGCTCGATTTCTATGAAAATCATACGTATGTAGGGGAAATTGATATAGAAAATATATGTAAAAATCACTATAATTTAGCCCTTAACAGTTTTGTGTGTACGAGTGATTGGCTTTAGTCCAAGTGGGAGATTGTTGAAATAGTGTCCTAAACCCAATTGGGTTGGACCGGATCAGACTGGGTCGGATCATTTCTACTAATTCTTTATGTTTATACATATGTTAAATGGCTTTTCTGTTATTATATATTTGTTCAACGGACCAATTATGATATTGTATATATATGATAATGTCCCTAGTGTCAAACTGTGAAAGAGAAATCATAATGGTGATTCTGGTTGATGAGATCTCGACTCATTTTAAAAGGTTTGATACTTAAATGTCTTTAGACGTATGTACCGTCAAACGGGTCATTGATGGTACGATTAGACTAGCACGTATTGGATGTCTTCTATCTTATTGAAGGTAGGGATAGATCTTGTCTATAAAAGTGTAGGGACACTTGGACTGTACGTGGACGTGTATTAGAGAATACGTACGTTAGACTGACCCACTTACTTTATTAAGTGTCGCACTATGTGGCGGTTGTGTAATTATACTGATACCGGAGTCTTCACGGCATCACGGTGTGGATTGTCATACTTTGACACTATTGAGGTTTCCCCTAGCCATGGGGCGATCATGCGGTAGTGATTGTGTGTGATACCAAAGCATGCGTAGGATTCATGTTGCTCGTCCGGAAATCGCGTATCCTATGATTAGGAGTAAATATCCGAAAGGGCCTTCTTATAAGGAATGTCTAATTCTCGAAAGTCTTTGCAAAGCGGAAGTAATATGTTACTTCGAGAGAGTAGGATATCCAGATTATAAGATACGGTCGTTGATGTTTGACACTCGACGTACGACCGTATGGGTATTGTAACAGCGATGGGATTGTATTTATACGGTAACCGTTTCACATGAAAGGTAGTAATCTTTTGATGATTGGGGATCACAGTGTGTTGCTAGATGCTTGATGACGGTCAAATTATACCCGTAAAAGTCATCAACGTTGACCTTAAATCGGGATTAATAATATATATTTTATGATAAATCACCTGTTTATATGGATTATTTAATGATATGTGATTTATATTATATAATTTGGTATTTATCCATTTATATTCCGTTTATATTGTATATTTTGGTATTTATCCATTTTTATTTAAATATGATTTATTTTGGGATAAATATCTATTTTACAGATTTGGATAATTATGGAGGATAAATACAAATGGAAGAATTAAATCTCAAGATAAATCAAAGGAAATTCAAGATAAATATCGGATTAGCACGAAAAGATCGGATAAGCATGGCAAACCAACCAAGATTGGCGCCAACATGAGGGAACATTCTAGGGGGCGCATTTTATCTTTTAATTGGAGATCGGCCGAGAGTTATCTCTTATTTGTTTTGACATTTTAAAGTATATCTCTTAATTAGCTTGAACCCCTATAAATAAAGGCATGCTATACACGCCATAAACACAATTCTTTACACAATACATTTTTACACTTCTCAATTCATAATAAAATCTTCGGTTTTTCTTAGAGCAGTTTTTATGCAAGTTCTGCAGTAATGTAAGTTCTTGTATTTATTTGTTCTTAGTTCTTTGTAATTACGCCCCAATTATTGTTTATCGTTTGAGGTGGTTCGTTCTTCACCGAACGATGTAGATCTAAGGATACGATATGAGGCGTTAGGGGATTCCTTGTCTATAAGGATCCACACGCCCCAGAATCTGTTATCCGGTGACCTATAGATGACTTTGGTATGATCGACAACCGTGTTTTTAGTAGATCTATATAATTGCTTTATGAATCTCTATTTTATCCGATGCACGTATGTAGAAACGCTAAGATTTAGGTTTTCGCCACGTCAATCTAGCCACGTCTTTATGGTGTGATTGTCCACTAAATTTCTTATCTTAGTAGGTATGGCTACGGCTACGTTGCTCGTCTGTTTTAATTAGCGTATTATTAGGAAATACCAATATAGGGCTCCTAGGTCGGCTCATGAATTGATCTTCCGGGACTTTCAGCGAGATCTAGATCTGTTATGTATTTGGGAATTGTCGACACCTAGTTATACGTAAATCGTAGATTAACATGAGACCGTGCAGGTAATTGTTAATGGGACAGAGACTGATGCGATCGTCTAGGAAGTACGCCTGAACAAAGGAATGTTGCCTAGGTGAGAATACGGTTAATATCGGCATCCCTAGTTTTGTAAGCGTCGCGAGTCATATGAGATGGAGGCCGAAAAAAGCGAAGTCACGTGATGTAGCATAGTGATCTGGATGGCCTACCCGGCTAGATCTAGTCTAGGGATGACTCCGTAGCCAATATAAAAGAAATACGGATCGGATTAATAGTTGTCGAGTCTAGCTTAATTATATAGAATCTCTGAGATCCAAACGATAACTTAATAATTGGGGAGGTTAATTACGTTATGTGTTGTGTAGAGTCGTGTCCTTTAATTTTTCTTGTCTTTTGTTGGTCGTAGACCGCTTTTGTGTTCTTGGCATGAATGATTAATTGTTTGTATATAAATGACCCACAATTTGGTTCCCTGTGGGATCGACCTTGATTCGCTATAGCTATACTACGATGGACCTAGTCCTCTTGCTAGTATTGGTTTATGGTGGTCAAGTATTTTATTATCACTTGATCTACGTGCATCAAGTTTTTGGCGCCGTTGCCGGGGAACCAACGGTCAATTTTATATAAATAATTTTTATTCATGTCAAGTTTTCGCTTTAGAGTCTGCTTTTGTGTCCTTCGGTTGTGCGCTCGGTGTAAAAATTCCGAATCTGGAACAATCGGTTTCGCTCCCAAAGAAGATCGCCTCTCATTGCCAAAGAAGCCTGGTTCTGCTTTACGGAATTTCGCGTGTCTGCTTATCTCCGTATGTTTAATCCGTAAGTCCGATAGCGGCATGGGAAACCATGTTAAAATCGATCTACGGTTCGTTTGTTTTTCTTACGCTTGCGAAACCAGGAAGCAATAATCCGAGTCACTAATTTTTCGCGGCGCCGAGGAAATAACCCAACAACATGTGGAGCTACGAATCTACGATGGGAAAAGTGATGGAGGCAACACCTTTAAAGCACCAAGATGGCTCCGAGAAAATAAATATTAAGGTTCGAATTATTCGTGGTACAATGTTGAAGGCAAGGTACTACCTTTTTGCTTATATTTTACTATCTTTTGATCTTTTGAACATAAGCTAGTCTTTACATGAACCTGAATGAGAATCTTAGCCCGGAGTTGGTTTGTAAGATTTATTTTATTGGTGTGAAAGGTTCTGCCCCAAATCTGTCTCATCTAGAGGGTATAAGGAAACATGTAGTAGTTGAAGGAAGCAGTGAGTAAAGAGTTCCTCGTAGTTCTGTCAAAATCTCATTGTCCTATGCATGAGATTGCTTCTACTGGCCAGGGGAGCAACAATTTGTGTAGTTTAAGAATTCTCAATCTAAAGAAGACGTTGAGTTTTGAGAGAGCATAATGAAGCAACATTATAGAGGATGTTATTAAAATAAGTCCCTAGGACTAAATCTCCTTAGAATTCACTAATTCCTAAAACGAGAGCCGAGGTAGGAGCTTTGTATAAATGGTATGGATAAATGTCGTTTCCTAGGTCTCACAACCAAGGGAAGGGTATTAATCCATAAAAGTTACAGCCCACCGCATATAGTGCTCAAGGGGTCAACATCTAGCGATCCAAGAAGGATAACTGACAAGGATACTTTTTGGAAAGTCGAGCTGAGGACTTTAAACTCAGAACTACTTCTTTAAAACCCTTAGGATTTCTTTTTAGGATTTTAGGTTTTGTTTTCGTTGAGTCAAATAGAGTAACGTGACATATGTTGAGGTTTTTTATTTTGCCGTGTTCCGATGGCCGTTAGGCTAAGGATGTGCAAAACTTTTTTACTCAATATAGGCCACGTGAAATAGAGTTTCTTAGGAGAGCCGAGAAATTGCTAAAGAAAAGGAAATTTAGCAATCAACCTTAAGATGGAAGCATTGAGAGAACTTGAGAATTACTGAAAATGTAAGAGAGAATGATTGGTGCGAGCAAGAACAATTTTGGTCAACTTCCAAAACTTTTTAGAATGGCGATCCGAGTGAAAATCCAAAGTTGTGTGCAATTCGTTCTGCAACTATCCTTATCCTTTCCTTTGTACCTTTTCACCCCTCAACCTTTCTATTCTGTCACCATTCTACCTCACAATTCACATTTCTAACCATTCTTTCATCCCCTCTCTTTCTTTCCATCTATTTCACTCTCCCACCCTCCCCCAATCCCTTAAACAATACCCACCCAACACACAATTTCTTACCCACCCTTTATCTTTTCTTACCATCTTTATGTATATCTCTTTCTAAACCCATCATACTCTGAACCTCCATTTTGTTTACAAAATACCTTCGTGTTGCGGAATTTGAAATATTGCTAAGTTTTAATGTTTATATTTTATCATTTTGGTTTTCATGATCCTAGCTGGGGTACGTGTAGCTCTGACCCTAGCTGGATTTTAAAAGTTTTTGGTTCGATCAGAATGCAACTTATCTTTCTACCGGAAGTTTTAAATTTCACACTTTTACGCCTCTTTCCGGCATTTCGGATGATGAGTTTTGTTCTAAAATATCACACCGATCCGACCTTGTTGATGACGGTTAGGACTTTTACGTGATACATTGGGTTATTAGTAATTTTAGGAGAAGCTACATTTCCTAAGTTGTTGATATCCAATCTAAACGTGAGGCGTCTGCACCGAGTTTCTGGTCCTATCTTTTACCAATTGGTCACATCCGATCTGTTATACCTGACCAAGTTTCTCTTTTAAGCTGGATTAAATATCTTATCAATCCAGTCAACCTCATGGGGTAATGCTTTTTGATCTTTGTCTTCTCCACCCGGTTTTAAGAATATTTCAAATGTGGAGATTATAGATGAAGATTACCATCTTTAGTTGCTTGTTTATCCTTCTTTCTATTTAGTATTTTTCTTTTAAGCGTCTGAACAAGTAGTTTTAACTCTATGGTTTTCCTTGTCATTGGGTGTATAGAATAAAGTGGCCTAATTTGTTTTGGATATTTATATCTAATTATCGCCACATTATTTTGTAACTCCCATTGACATGTTATTAACGATCTCGTGGAGTTTCGTTTGGTTTGCTTAAACAGTTTTCACTTGCTTCTCCACGACGTGTTCGATGATCTGCATCTACTTGAGAGCCGCTTACAGAGCTAAGTCTTTTCTTAAATTCTCATTTTTATTTGTCATTGGGGACAATGCCAAGTTTAAGTGGGGGTAGGAGACTTAGCCATGATGTTATAATTGAAAATTGAATGAAACGGTGAATTGAAAAAAATTGAATAAATGCCATATTATTTATCTCGCACCCTTAGAATTGTGAGTTCCTAGCTAAGAATTGATAGGGAAGCAACCAAGTTGCATGAGTACGTGATCATTTTATACTTATGTGAATGTAAATTTAAGGATATTTGTGCCGATTGTTGCAAGTAGTTATTTATTATTCGATTACTCAATCTTTGAATCGAGTTTATCACACGAATTATAATAACTGAAGAATTATGTGTACATTGCGTAGATGATTGGTTATGTAGACCTAGTGTCGAAATTTATCTGCTGATGTATTCCCATCTTCTGGCCATCAAAGCGGAGTAATAAGCTTGAGAATTATCTGTGTTTTGACAAAGCGTTAAACACTGGGCTTGTAGTAACATTACCAAAGTAGCCCCGCGCTTGTGGTAATATTCAATGCTATGCATGATCTAAGATAGGGGGATACTCTAAAAAGTTTTCTTCCTTGAGATTGATAGTATTTGAAAAATATGAAGATATGAGAAGAATATTCAACTCTTTAAGAGGCTTTGAGTAGTACTCGGTCTCCAAGTCCAAAAACCCTATAGATACGCTCTTGCTTATTGTTCTAGTGCTTTAACCATTGCGAGGCTTAAGAAGTGGGAATGCTGATGTTGGTAGGTTGAGATTACGAAGTTAGCATAAACTTTAATCTTGCTTCGATTATATAAAACTGAATGCACATGCACACATCACTTCGGTTCATAGAGAGTAGTGAATAATGGATATCTTATGAGCATGACTGGTATGAGTTGACTCGAGCTTCTCGCGTAAGTATGATTTGACCATGTCAATTGTTTTCTTGGGGAATGACTTATTGATGCTTTGTTCGGGACGATCAAAGTCTAAGTGGGGGGTAGTTGATGACGGTCAAATTATACCCGTAAAAGTCATCAACGTTGACCTTAAATCGGGATTAATAATATATATTTTATGATAAATCACCTGTTTATATGGATTATTTAATGATATGTGATTTATATTATATAATTTGGTATTTATCCATTTATATTCCGTTTATATTGTATATTTTGGTATTTATCCATTTTTATTTAAATATGATTTATTTTGGGATAAATATCTATTTTACAGATTTGGATAATTATGGAGGATAAATACAAATGGAAGAATTAAATCTCAAGATAAATCAAAGGAAATTCAAGATAAATATCGGATTAGCACGAAAAAAGATCGGATAAGCATGGCAAACCAACCAAGATTGGCGCCAACATGAGGGAACATTCTAGGGGGCGCATTTTATCTTTTAATTGGAGATCGGCCGAGAGTTATCTCTTATTTGTTTTGACATTTTAAAGTATATCTCTTAATTAGCTTGAACCCCTATAAATAAAGGCATGCTATACACGCCATAAACACAATTCTTTACACAATACATTTTTACACTTCTCAATTCATAATAAAATCTTCGGTTTTTCTTAGAGCAGTTTTTATGCAAGTTCTGCAGTAATGTAAGTTCTTGTATTTATTTGTTCTTAGTTCTTTGTAATTACGCCCCAATTATTGTTTATCGTTTGAGGTGGTTCGTTCTTCACCGAACGATGTAGATCTAAGGATACGATATGAGGCAGTGGGGATTCCTTGTCTATAAGGATCCACACGCCCAGATCTGTTATCCGGTGACCTATAGATGACTTTGGTATGATCGACAACCGTGTTTTTAGTAGATCTATATAATTGCTTTATGAATCTCTATTTTATCCGGTACGTATGTAGAAACGCTAAGATTTAGGTTTTCGCCGCGTCAATCTAGCCACGTCTTTATGGTGTGATTGTCCACTAGAATTTCTTATCTTAGTAGGTATGGCTACGGCTACGTTGCTCGTCTGTTTTAATTAGCGTATTATTAGGAAATACCAATATAGGGCTCCTAGGTCGGCTCATGAATTGATCTTCCGGGACTTTCAAATGAGATCTAGATCTCATATGTATTTGGGAATTGTCGACACCTAGTTATACGTAAATCGTAGATTAACATGAGACCGTGCAGGTAATTGTTAATGGGACAGAGACTGATGCGATCGTCTAGGAAGTACGCCTGAAAAAAGGAATGTTGCCTAGGTGAGGAATACGGTTAATATCGGCATCCCTAGTTTTGTAAGCGTGCGAGTCATATGAGATGGAGGCCGAAAAAGCGAAGTCACGTGATGTAGCATAGTGATCTGGATGGCCTACCCGAGCTAGATCTAGTCTGGGGATGACTCCGTAGCCAATATAAAAGAAATACGGATCGGATTAATAGTTGTCGAGTCTAGCTTAATTATATAGAATCTCTAGATCCAAACGATAACTTAATAATTGGGGAGGTTAATTACGTTATGTGTTGTGTAGAGTCGTGTCCTTTACTTTTTCTTGTCTTTTGTTGGTCGTAGACCGCTTTTGTGTTCTTGGCATGAATGATTAATTGTTTGTATATAAATGACCCACAATTTGGTTCCCTGTGGGATCGACCTTGATTCGCTATAGCTATACTACGATGGACCTAGTCCTCTTGCTAGTATTGGTTTATGGTGGTCAAGTATTTTATTATCACTTGATCTACGTGCATCAATGCTATTCCGTGATTGTTAGGTATGAAGGGTATTTTAGTAAGTGCACTTTGTGCCTACGGCCAACATATTCGGAAGCCTATCGGGTCACACACATAAGAACATCTAGCCGGATTAAAATGCGGTTATAGTGATAACCAAATAATGAAAGTTTATCTCGACTATAATGTGTTATGGTGGTAAATTAATATGGTGATATTTATTTATTATGAATAAATATAATACAAGATATTAATTATGTTGATTAATTAAATATACATATAATGTATGTGTATGGATCGAAATATGTATATGTATATGTATATATATGATATACATGTATTTTGTGAATTAATTAATCATAGTATTATATTCATTAAATATACCTATATATATATATATATATATATATATATATATATATATATATATATAGGTGGCGCCATATTTGGTGTTTTAAGATACACTTGGATTATGCAAATTAATTAATAGTATTACCATATATTAATATTAGATATTAATAGATTTGTATAAATTGATTTATGGTAATAAGATAAAGATATATTCAATAAAAGATATTGTCAATACATATCTTGGAAATATATTTAATATAAGATATTGAATATTAAATGAGATAAATCAATCAAACATATTTTACTAGTAAAATGTTTTCTTTCTCATTAATCTACTAGGAAGCTTCTTCCAATCAGATTGAGATTAATAGGGGCGCAGGTCACTGTTAAGGGTCAATTTGTAGTGTTTTATAAGGATATATTTTATATCAATATTCCCCATATATGGATGTTTTTCGTAGAATTCGAGCTTATAATCGATTAATTGAGCAAATGACGTTTTGAATAGTTAAAATGCAAAATCGAGTAAATATCGTGGTTTTATTATCTATTTTGTATGGTTTTACATTTTGCTCGGTTTTGTCATCTTTTAGGTGCACAAATGTGGAATGGAAGAGGTCTAAATGATGTTTGATTGAAGATTAAAATGGAAAGAAAGAGATACAAGAGGATGAAGATGAAATAAAGCTTGGGAAAATCCCGAAAACGACTCGTAATACGACGGGCTAGTCAAAAAGGCGTTTTCTGAAGAAGAGTCCTTAATGAAAGTTGTAGAGTTTTCCGAGAGCTTTTTTATGACATTCGGATCATAATTTTTGGAGGTCTACAACTCAAGATATGAATTTTAGAAGTTTTATTCCAATAAATATTCCATGCAGAGAATCAATACAGGATGTATAGCTTGGCAGCAAACGGGCGTCCAACCCAGCCGACTTAAGCAGCCGACCTAAACCTCTATATAAACAGCCGCATGATCAACCCTAATATTACAAAACAATTATTCCAGCCGCCAAATATATCACAGCAGCGGCAATTAGAGAGTTCCAAAGCCGGTCACCCGAGCCTTGTGCTCGGGTGATCCGGGTTAGATTAGGATGTCGTTTTTCTTCCGTTTTCGATTCATGGATTCAATCATGTACCAAACTACGTGAGTTTATTTATTTAATTTATTCAGTCCTTATTCATTTTTTTGTGATCTTTTAATTCATGTTGTATCGTTCTATGATTATGATGCTATTATGTGAATTAGATCGAGAGATCAGTTTGCTATTGATGTTTACAACATACGAAAGTTGCGTAAACTAGATCACCATAGAAAGATAGGATCTTTAATCATTAATGATGACAAATTAATGGATTAATTATCTAGGTTGTTAGATTCTAAAATACGAGAGTTAACCTGAATCTACACCTTCGTTTTGTATGGAATATTGGTCTCAACATTCGAAAGAGGAGAGATCGATAATTGAATTCACTAAGGAATTAGGGATTCATAGCTTGAGAATACGGATTCACTAAGAGATTAGGGATTTGTATCTCGTGTAAAGGTGAAACCACAATTTGAATTGAAATCATGAGATGAACTAGGATTGAGATCACTTGGTTTGTATGAAGTTTGATCCCATGTATCCTTAGTTTAGGTTTTTATTATTTGTTCTAGTTTAGATTTAGTTTACTTGTTCTATGAGTTTATTTGTTAGTTCTTCGTTTATTTGTTTTCGTTAGTAACAATTGAGAGGATTAATTAGATTAGATTCAACATCCCTTTTCCCTGAGGATCGATACCCGTACTTATCCAACTTTACTAGCAACTACCCGGTATTCGGCCGGTTAGGAGGTAGTTTTGCATGGTAGTATAGGTTTATAAATTTTCTTTTGTTTTAAGGATGCAAAATCTCTCCAACAAAAGTGGCGCCGTTGCCGGGGAATAGGTGTCATGTTGAATCTGATCTTGTTATTTCTCGATTTTGTTACGTTTATTTTTCGTTTTAATAAAAGTAGCGTTTACCAAATCGAGAGTTTTTATTTTGCCGTGTTTCGATGACCATAAGGTTAAGAATGTGCAAAAGTTTTTTACTCGATTTGTTTAAACGTGAAGTATGTGTTAATATGTGTTTTAAGTTTTTAGGGTTTGTCTGCGTTTTCCTGCTCTCTGCTGTGTATTCGTTGTATGGACGAGCGTTCAAGTTAGTGAACGCCCGTCCAGTTCTTTAGCTGCAGGTAAACGAGCATTTGAAAGTATTGGACCAGACGAGCGTCCGTTCAAATATTTTCGACTCTGTTCTGGTTTAAAGGACCAGACGAGCGTCTATGCTTTCTGAACGTCCGTCCGGTTGGTTTTCAAGTCAAACGAGCGTTTGTTTCTTTGAACGCCGTCCAAAGTCAGATTTTGAGGTGAACGCCCGTCACAGTTGTCTTTGAGCCGATTCGTTAGTCCAGGTTTTTCTTGATCTCATTCCTAATGCTTTTATTTAGTATGGATTGCTTACATTCGAGCATCTGTGGCCTATTTATTTTTACATAGATGTCCCGAATATGAATGTTATACCTTTCCATCTATGAATTCATGCTAAGTAAATGATCTTATTCCTATACATGATTCATCTATGCAAGTTATAGTTACTGTCGGTTCTCGTATGCTATAACTGGTCTTCGTGTTAATTAGTAGCTAATGTTGGTTTCCGTATGCTACATACCGCTGTGATGAATCTTGTGGGCTTTGAGACTTATGTGCTTCCTTGTTATTTTTATAACTCATTTGGGTAGTAACTGTCGGTTTTCCGTTGCTACGATGGAAACCTTATGAGTTATATCTGTTTAGTATAGCTAACTGTTGGTTTCCATAATGCTATCACCTTTGACGAGTCTTAAAGCGCGTCTACACTGCATGTAATGAACAGCACTGTCGTTTATCGTAACCTGTCATTATCTGGTAGACGTTTATTATATACATGTCATGTTGCAAATGAGTGGGCTAGTTTTCTTTCTTTTATTTTCTTTTATTTTTGCATATCATTTAGTTGCATATCATCTAGTTGCATTGTTTTTCTATTTTTCTTTTATTTTTCTTGAGCGTAGTTAACTGTCGGTTTCCGTAATACTACCTCGTTTTTATTTTAGTTTCTGCATAGGCCGTAGTCACTGTAGAGTTGTCAGGGGTCAACTCGCTCAGCCTGAGCCTGTCAGAATTTATGTTTATTTATTTTATTTTTAGGATTGCATATCATGTAGGCTGCATTGTAGTATATTTTCATGTAGTTGCACCTAGCCTACTGTTGTGTAATGTCCATGTATATGTATTCCATCTTTATATGAGCTTAATTTGAAATATCTCTATATCTCCTTTTCCATGTGCTTTATATATGTAATCTTTGCTTTTTCCCCGAAGACTCTTTTTGCACTAATCAAGTCTGCAGGATACTTTCTATAGCTATTGTGCACTTTAAAGATGTATTCAGTTGTCCCGTGATGCTCCACGCCTCTCGAGCTATGCAAGCAATCCTGTTCTTGTTGGTTCCTCCGCACTGCCGACATCCAATCACCTAAGTTCTCTAATTTATTATTTCACACAACTTGAGGACAAGTTGCAATCTAAGTGTGGGGAAGGGATAGATGATTTATGTGTCTACTTTCGTTTGCTCATATTTTTAGTATTTCTATGAAAAGTGCTTAATTTTCAAATTTTTGTTATATCCCGAGTAGACAAAGGCATATCTTTGCTTGAGTTCTATATATTCAGATATTTAGTAATTTTAGTTGTTTCACCCGACACTCTTTTTCACATGCCATAGTAAATGATGAGCTAAATGTTGAAAGCCTACCCCATTTTAGTTGGAGATTTTTGATGATTATAGCATGTTTCTTTGCTTATGTACAATTCTTGAAAAGTTTAGTAGTTTGTATTCTAGGATTAAAGTATGACATACCGTGAATATCTGTAAGGTTGAATGTGATAAGTGAAACGTGATTAAGTCTTTGCAATAGTAATAAATTGTTTACTTGAGGTGTTATGCTCGATTAGTCTGTACTACTAGAAAATAATCTTTCCCACCGCCAAACCAAAATCTCTAAGTAAACATAATTGTAATTGTGTGTGTCGGAAGCTGGTCGATGATTGGAGTGCGATAGGGTATACCACGTATGTCCTATACCACTATGATGACTAAAAGCTCACGACAGTCAGAAAAAGCTGCCTTATGATTGGAGTAAGGTAGGGTATATCTCGAATATCCTATTCTGCTATGACAGGGCAATAGCTCATTCTGATGTGTGTTTAAAAAGTGGAAAAAGGTTGAATCAACTTGAATGAGAATTGGTATGAATTGAATAAAGTATAAGACTAAGTTATCGTCTATCTTATCCCTAGTATAAACTGAAAGATATGTTGTAGGGACTATCCTCTAAGTATGTCGGAAATATTTTAAATACTCCTTATTATTATTTTTCGAATATGTATGTTTTGTGAGGTGCATGTTATAATCGTTTTTATATTTTTGATCTAAATGGGGTGTTGGCTAGTTTTGCTTGAATTCAATTTCAAGTGTGGATTTAGTGGAAATTTATTATGGCTATGCACACACTACACGGGTGAACTTCTAAGTTATTGAATATACTTCATATTTGTATGGATGTTTATTTGTCTCGAGCTTGACTTTGTTTTGTTTTGCTCGGGACGAGCAAAAGATAAGTGTGGGGGAGTTGTTAAGGGTCAATTTGTAGTGTTTTATAAGGATATTTTATATCAATATTCCCATATATGGATGTTTTTCGTAGAATTCGAGCTTATAATCGATTAATTGAGCAAATGACGTTTTGAATAGTTAAAATGCAAAATCGAGTAAATATCGTGGTTTTATTATCTATTTTGTATGGTTTTACGTTTTGCTCGGTTTTGTCATCTTTTAGGTGCACAAATGTGGAATGGAAGAGGTCTAAATGATGTTTGATTGAAGATTAAAATGGAAAGAAAGAGATACAAGAGGATGAAGATGAAATAAAGCTTGGGAAAATCCCAAAAACGACTCGTAATACGACGGGCTAGTCAAAAAGGCGTTTTCTGAAGAAGAGTCCTTAATGAAAGTTGTAGAGTTTTCCGAGAGCTTTTTTATGACATTCGGATCATAATTTTTGGAGGTCTACAACTCAAGATATGAATTTTAGAAGTTTTATTCCAATAAATATTCCATGCAGAGAATCAATACAGGATGTATAGCTTGGCGACAAGCGGGCGTCCAACCCGGCCGACTTAAGCGGCCGACCTAAACCTCTATATAAACAACCGCATGATCAACCCTAATATTATAAAACAATTATTCCAAATTACCAAATATATCACAAAGAAATGCAATCGAGGAGTTTCAAGGCGGTCACCCGAGCCTTGTGCTCGGGTGATCCGGTTAGATTAGGATGTCGTTTTTCTTCCGTTTTGATTCATGGATTCAATCATGTACCAAACTACGTGAGTTTATTTATTTAATTTATTCAGTCCTTATTCATTTTTTGTGATCTTTTAATTCATGTTGTATCGTTCTATGATTATGATGCTATTATGTGAATTAGATCGAGAGATCGATTTGCTATTGATGTTTACAACATACGAAAGTTGCGTAAACTAGATCACCATAGAAAGATAGGATCTTTAATCATTAATGATGACAAATTAATGGATTAATTATCTAGGTTGTTAGATTCTAAAATACGAGAGTTAACTGAATCTACACCTTCGTTTTGTATGGAATATTGGTCTCAACATTCGAAGAGGAGAGATCGATAATTGAATTCACTAAGGAATTAGGGATTCATAGCTTGAGAATACGGATTCACTAAGAGATTAGGGATTTGTATCTCGTGTAAAGGTGAAACCACAATTTGAATTGAAATCATGAGATGAACTAGGATTGAGATCACTTGGTTTGTATGAAGTTTGATCCCATGTATCCTTAGTTTAGGTTTTTATTATTTGTTCTAGTTTAGATTTAGTTTACTTGTTCTATGAGTTTATTTGTTAGTTCTTCGTTTATTTGTTTTCGTTAGTAACAATTGAGAGGATTAATTAGATTAGATTCAACATCCCTTTTCCCTGAGGATCGATACCCGTACTTATCCAACTTTACTAGCAACTACCCGGTATTCGGCCGGTTAGGAGGTAGTTTTGCATGGTAGTATAGGTTTATAAATTTTTTTTTGTTTTAAGGATGCAAAATCTCCCCAACAGTCACCCTATAAAAAGGAAGGCTTGGCTAGCCCTTTTGGATCATCACTATTAGAAGAGCTCTAATTCATAAAATAAACTGAGAGCTTCTTAGAGAGAGATTTAGAGAGAGAGAAAAGGCCAGTTTAGCAACCGGATTTTTTTAGTAGCTATCCAAGGAGGTCCAGCAAGGTGCTCGTGTGGATATTGATAAAGGCCGGACATGTGGACGGCTCGTGCACTACTACTTTCCATAGACGGTCAAAGCGTCAATCTTTTAGATCAAGCAGGGTAACCACCGTCTACTAACTTAATATGTTTGTGTCACGGATTTTATCTAACAAAGCAAACAAGTAATAAAATTTATAAATCCGGTATTCCCCAGTGTAGGGATCGTAGTATAGCGATTAATACTTGAGTCGATCACGAGGGGAATCGGGATATCTAGTTCATTAATTTTCCTAAGGTTGATACAATTATTCCTAAACCTAAACTAAAACGGAAAATAAAGCTGGGAGGATTGTTGTCACCAAAGCCAGGAAAATATCGCTAAGAACAAAAGCAAATAAAATAAAACTACAACTAAGAAAACAATAAAACTAACTATCATGATAATGATGAAGCAAATCAACATAAAACAAACATGATCCACCATCCCAACCACTTAATTCTTCCCTAGATTATCTTATGATGATTCAATCAAAGTTGTGGTTCACCTAATCAAAGGTATGAATTCCTACTTCCGTAAGTAATCCGTCTATCAATCTCATCATCTTCCGATCTATAGAGATTAACGCTCTCAAAACAAGGTGCAAGATTTATTAGATCTAACAACCTAGAAGTCTAACCCATCAACTTCCATTATGTCAAGGTTAAAAGTCTAATCTTTCCTATGGTGATCTAAGGTTTACACCGATTTCCATCATACGGTAAACATCAAATAGCAATACATCTTCCGATATCGATTGCATAAACAAATAAACAAAGGAAAGATACAAACTTTAATTAAAACACTCACAAGATTATCCAAGAGAGAAATCAAAAACGCTGCTGAAAAGTAACCATGGATGCTCCAGTTCACAGCTTGAAGGCCATCAGCATGGACGAACAAGAACAGAAAAGAAACAAAAATAAAAACCTAATCTAACCGCCACCCCAGCCTCCCAAAAGGGGGCTGGGGCGCCTAGGGCTCCTCTCTAATGTTTGTGTGTCAAGAGGGATCGAATTGTGTATTCCTAGGGTTGAAATCCTGCTGCTATTTATAGATAACAAAGTCGGCTGCTGCTAAGTCGGTCGAAGGACGCCCGTCTGATGCCTCTGGACGCCAGTCCATTCTTCTGGACGGAGGTGGACGCTCGTCCATACAACGTCCAAACTCTCTGTTCAACTTTTTCCTCCTGGACGCTTGATTTGATTTAATGGACGCCCGTCCATAGTGGACGGGACTTGGACGCCAGTTCACTCTTCATTCAGCTCAAACGCTCGTTTGATTCTTCAAATCTTCATTCCAACTTCATCCCTATCTCTTTCCTTCCATGCAAATCATCACTTGAACATCTTTTAAGCTCCTCTCACCTCATGCAAGCGTACCTACATCACGATAAAAACATGCAAAATGTAACATCTTACATCTAAAGATATTTATCCAATAAAATCACATAATTAGCTCGATTTTGCACTTTAATACTTCTAAAACTCATTTGCTCAATATTTCAATATAAAGCGATTTCTATGAGAAACATACGAATATGGAGAGAATTGTTACAAAATATATCCTTATAAAACGTATAAAATCACCCTTAACAGTTTGTTTCTTAAACGAAGTCGATCTTGGGTTAAAAGGAAATAAATTTTAAATTCCGCTGCGTTCCTGTGTAGATTTCCTAACAGTTTGGAACTTGGTGGAGAATCTTCCCAAGGGTCGTCTAGTCAAGAAGTAGAAATGGATGAGAATCTTGAGAATGCACAAGGCTGGCAAGGACATGATAATGCCCAAAACAATGAACGAATCCCAAACCTCCACATCCCTAACCCACCACACAACAACAATCCACCACCACCAATTGCTCCATTACCACCACTCAACAACCAAAACCACAACAACAACAACAACCGGAACCAAAATAACCGTAACAACCCTCCCAACCCAAAACCTATTTGTGATCAAACCATGAGAAGAAATGCAACCAATAACCCAATCCTCCTACCCAATGTTGGTGCAAACAACTTTGAGATCAAGTCTCATCTTTTTGGATTGGTGGAGTCTAAAGCTCAATTTCATGGAAACAATGATGAAGACCCGCACCACCACCTTTATCAATTTGAGGAATTATGCAATACCGCCAAGAACCATGGTAATCATAGAGAATTAACTAGAATGTCATTGTTTCCATTCTCTTTGGTTGGTAAATCTAAGGATTGGTTTATGTCTATACCTCGCCATTCTTTGACATGTTGGGATGAGATCCAAAATGTGTTCTCGAAGCAATATTTTACTCCGGGGCAAAATTTGGAATCGAAGGTTGAAATTGCTAACTTTAGGCAATGAGACAATGAATCACTTGGGGTTGCTTGGGAAAGATTTAAGAGGTTGTTGAGAGCACGTCCCGATCATGGATATTCCTTAGATATGCAAAACCAATTCTTTTGTTGAAGGCTAATGAAAGAGTCACATGCGGAAGTTGATCAAGCATGTAATGGTTCCTTGATGATGAGTGTGGCACAAGATGTCTATGATGCCATTGAGAAAATTTCGAAGAATAACCGAATGTGGGAAACCGGTTCAAGTACAAGGAAAGTTGCTTTTGTGGGAGAATCATCCATTCAAATGGAGGTGTTGGCACAATTGGCATCCCTTAGTAAGAAGGTTGATGGAATTCAAGCTAGCAAGAGTTCGGGGAGTGAAAATCCTAGTGATGCGGCTTATGAAAGTATGAGGAATGATAATGTACTGTTGGGATTAGTGAAACCCGGTGAATATTCAAAGGAAAAAGTAAGCTTTATGCAATAACACCGGAAGCTCAACAATTCTTACACCAACGCATACAACAATATCATGAGAGATCATCCCACTTTCCATTGGTCCGATAATTCAACAAATCATGGACCCGGACCATCTCTTGAACAACAACAAAAGGCATTCATCAACTCCAATGTCCAACAACAAGGTGAATACCAAGAAAATCCCTCTTACCAACAACCACCACCACATCTTTTTTACCCATCGTTCCTACTCAACATTCCCCCGTTCAACAATGTTACCAATCAATGGAAGATATTTCTCAATGGAAAATTTTGATGGGTGTAGTTGCTACTCAAGCCGCCAATATGCAAACAATGATGACTTTTATTGGTGTGATTTCCCAAGATGTTGGCAATTTGAAAACATCCATGGTGGGTCAAAATACAAGAATGAGAACTATGGAAGCATCAATGCGAGGTATTGAAGACCATTTGAGTAGGGAAGGTGAGCGAAATAGTAGTAGACCCCCGGATGGATTACCAAACAACACCGAGAGAAACCCGAGAGAAGTCAATGCTATCATTACTCGAAATGGAAGGTAATGCGGGAAGCAATGAGGTTGAATAAGATTTGAATGACGAGAAAGAGGAAGAGTGGAGTGAAGAAGAAGAAGAAATTGTTAATGGTTTCTTGAGAAATGATGGCTATATTGAGGTGGAGAAAGAAGAAGAATGGATAAAAGTCCTGAGAATATTGAAAAATCCAAGCTTGAGTGATTTGAGGGCTTTATTCAATGAACATGTTGAGGAGGAACCCATAAACAGAAGCACGGCGTACGCCGACCCTAACACGGCGCAAGACGATGATGCAGTGAAGCAAACATAGAGTTGTACAGAGGTGTCGGCATATGCCGGCTTCAACTCGGCTCACGCCGAGAGTAAGAAAAAAGTTTCCGGGCATAACTCAAAGAAAATGGTGCAGATTGATGATACATGGCATCCACCAAGTGCACAAACATTCAAGGAAGCTTCACCATCTTTATCTAATGACAAGGGTAAGTGATGTATACATTCTAACCCTACTTTAATTGATCTTGAGTCACTTCCCTACCCCTCGAAACAAATTAGAAAGACGAAGATGGATAAGAAGTATGCATGTTTTCTTGACAGTTTTTGGCACTTGAATATTAATATCCCTTTCATCGAAGCACTCACTAATATGCTGGCGTATGGCAAGTTTCTTAAGGACATACTCTCCAACAAGAAACGGTTGGAAGAGTATGATAGGGTGTGTCTAAGTAAATAGTGTTCTGCCGTGCTTCAACACAAGCTTCCTCCTAAACTTAAAGACCCCGGGAGTTTTACGATCCCATGTGAGATTGGGGGTATTTTGTTTAAAAATGCGCTATGTGATCTCGGTGCGAGCATAAACCTCATGTCCTATAATGATTTCATGAAACTTGGCATATGCAAGCTCAAGCGCACCGAGATGACTCTCCAACTTGCGGATAGATCCATTAAACGTCCAAAGGGGGTCATTGAGGATGTACTAGTGAAAGTTGATAAATTTTACTTCCTCGTCGATTTTGTTGTTATGGATATGGAAGAAGGGTACACTACACCCCTTATCCTCGGTAGACCATTTTTAGCAACGGGAGAATCCGTGATTGATGTTTGTAAGGGATTACTTAGTTTAGGAGTGAGTGATGAGCGCATTGTCTTCAACATCTACACTTCATTGAAATATCCACGCACTACACTAGAATCTTGTTCTTTTGTGGATAGTTCGTGTCCCCTTTTTGTGGATCGTACTAACACGCATGTCGAGGAAGAAGACTTGTGCGATAAAATGAAAGCTCACAAACCGAAAGCTCGAAAATCAAACAAAAAGGTCAAGAATAGTCGGGATTGGTGGAATTCGTCTACATTATGTTGGAGACCGGTTTTGATGAAAAAGACGGATGCGGTGCATAAGAATGACCCACCACCCATGCATTAAAGAAATATGCCATGCATAAGTCTAGCTATAGATAAATATAGCAATTATGGGTATCTTTCTTTTTCACTTCTTAAGCATTATCTTTCGGTTGGATTTTGTGTTTATTTGCTATATGCTTATGTGGGTAATTGTCAGTAGTATCCACGTACGATGATCTGTATAATTTCCATCACTTCTACCGTATAATCTCGTCGAGAAAATGACATTAAACAAAAGCGCTACCGGGAGGCAGCCCGTAAAAGTTTGGTATAATATTTTTTGCTATTTTGTGAGGCCCGGTGTGGCCAATTATCCTTTTGTCTCTACATTTTGGTGAATACTTTGCTAGTACTTGGGATTGTTTGTCATTTCATTGGTTGTCTTTCATGTTCATGCCCACCCACCCTCCCTTTTATAGCATCCCGGTACTTGTTTTGACTAGTTTTGATTCCCTTTTGTTTCCTTAACTACTTTCTTAGCACTCACTTTACATTGAGGACAATGCAAGTTCGTAAGTGGGGAGTGGGAACATAGTTAGTCCAACAACGGGTAATTTCATTAAATGTTTGATAAACACTTATCCTTGATAATTTTCGAGCGTTTTAAAGCACAACAAACCACCTTTTGTGAAAAGATATGGTTTTGCAATTGATAAAGTGAATACTTCAACGAAATGTGTAATCTTGGTGACATGTAAGGGCATTTTAATCGTGAATCTTTGTTTGCAGTGTGAATCATTGAGTACTTATATTCCAATCTTTTGTTAACATGAAAACTTATATGCAATCAAGCAAGCATGCTTCCATAGCAACTAGAACGTAGGCTTGATGTCCTTTCGAGGCGAAATAGAAAGGTGTTTGGAGTCAAAATTAGGGATGATGGTTATGGCATTTCTTTGACTTGACCATAGCCAAATGGTATTCTCGAACATAAATTCCCTTTTTTTCCCCATCTCAGCCTTTGTAGAGTGGTGAAACCCCACTCGAAACTAGCCATTCGTGATTAACCTCATTATAATCCGACCCTTAGCCTAATTTTGGTCTACATTCCCTTCATGTCCCGCAAGTTTATCAAGTTTCTATGTATTGTGTGGTGGCGACATTTGAAGTTGGGCAAGAGTTGGATGACACTGTTTTAGCACAAAGTTGAGATGGTATCCTTTGAAGTTCGAAGTCCATTGGTTAAAAAAATGAAAATAAAAAATCAAATATTTTCCAAAAGTTCAAAATCTAGTTCTAAAAAGCAATAAGGCTCAATGAAGTTGTAAATAAAGTTCAATAAGTGGTTAGTCAAGAAAAGCCCATTTTTAAGACAAGTTTTTCAAAGTCAAGTAACTCAAGCTTTGGGAAATTATGTTGATTTGAAGCGGTGTTTATTATTTCTTTTGTTCCTTGTTAAGGTGGCCACCTCGACGATTTTTGCAAAAGAAGAAGAAGATATACCAATTCGAAATTTTTGGAAGTGAAGGTGTAGAGGATTGCTATCTTTCTTATTCTCTTTGACATATCCTTTTTACCCTTCGCATAGCCAACTACCCAAGCCTAACGTTACAAGCTTGCAAGTCCTACCCGATCTAACTTCTTGACTCCGAATACCTCGATTAGTGGAGATTGGTATCATTCTTAAGCATATAGATTGCACCTAATAAGTCTTGCTTGCATGATTTCATAATTGGTTGCTTGGTAACAAATTTGAGGAATATTCACACACACACACACACACTCCACTACTTTCTTAGATTGCGATTAACATGTTGTTATACATACGATTGGTTGCATCATCTATTTGAGCTCTTACTTCTTGATGTTGTATGAACCTATCTCTTGAGTTGAGTTGTTTTGTCGTTTTATTTGCTCGAGGACGAGCAAAAGCTAAGTGGGGAGTAGTGACGTAAGTCAACTGGATGATATATTTCACGATGTTTTATCACCGTTTCTAATGCATTTATTAATGTTTTCGTATCAATTTGAGTCATTATTTTCTTAGTTCATCCAAATGTGTAGATAGGAATTATTATATAAAATATCATATTTTGATAGGTTTTGTACCAGTTTAGTAACCAGAACGTCGTGTCGGCTTTACGCTTGGTATTTTGGTGATTTATTTCAGGATTATAGGTTGACCAAGACCTTGAGTGATGACACATGTTGAGCATAAACATGTATTTTTAGGGCTAGAAGAGTGTTCCAGAAGCTTGTGAGTTCAAACGGATCAATTGTCCTTAGTGCTTCTACCATAGCCTATCTTGAACGGACATTTGACCCCACTTAGAGGCATTTTCTGGAGAACACTTTCTCATGAGAGTTGTAGATCAAGAACATAGATTTCCAATGCATCTAGAATCACATCAATCGGAGGTCTAAAACTCAAGTTATGGACATTTTATTGAACTATCATGAAAGGCCGTAGCAGACGAGAATTTCCAGTGCAGACCGGACGTCATGAAAGCGATTTTCAGCTTTTTAAGCCTCATTTTGGATCTAATTTTCACAATCCTTTTCATTCCATATCTTCTCTCAACTTTTGGAGCACTTGAAGACATCATTTTCAAGGGCTCTTCTAGCCCAATTTTAGCAATAGTTTAGCCATTAATTCTACTTGTAAACATTGAATCTACATTATTTAGATCTTTTAAAGGAAAATGTGTGGAAGAATCTTCATCTCTTTGGTGTAATTTCTCCATGGAAGAACCTTGAGAAGTTTATGCATTTATCTTTATTGAAGTTCTTGTAATCTTGGTTTGGTAACTTCTTTTCTTACTTTTACTTCTTATTTTATAGTTATGAAACCCCGAAGTGACATTTGTGGTTTCAAAGCCATGGGAGGCTAAGCTTTTTCTAGCCAAGATAATGTCTTTGTGATAGATTTTTATCTCTATTAGTTGATTGGGAATGTTAGTTCATATTTTCATAGCTTCATGTGTTGTTGTTTATCTTTTCCTATCTACATTGTATTGCTTGTTTGTGTTAGATTGATCACCTAGCACTTGCACACACACACACACACACACACAGTTGAGACCGAAAGGAGATGCTTGGTGTGGGAGAAGGGATAGGAGAACCGGAAGGTAAAATCGACCTTAAGTGGAACTCGATTTCTTATCCGGGTGCATTGTTCATTCATTGCACTCAAGAACTTAATCATGTTGAATCATTAGGTCTAGGGTTCTTAGACCAAGGAGGAGGCATAAAGTAGTTCTGTACACTCGTATGAGGAGGAATTTCTAGCTTAGGAGTGCACCGATAACACACACGTGAACACCATCGGTTGGTTGGTAGGTAGTTCATTCTCATGACACTAGTAGAGATTGGATTGATCATTGCATTGTCTTGGCTAGGCTTTTTTTTATCATTTTATCACCCTTTGTAGTAGTAGAAACTTATATTCATTTACTTTCTTGTATTGTTGTGACTTAGATCAAGATAATAATAGCTTGTCAGTGTTTGACCTCACAATTCCCGTGGGATACGACCTTGACCACTTACTAGACTACAATTGACCCGGTACACTTCCGGTAAGATTGGACACCTAGAAAGTTTCGATCAATCACTCATGAAAGACTTCTTGTGAGGAATGTACTACTTTATATGATACACATGCAAAGCCCTCCCTGTGGGCAAATCAAACAAATTAAACAATACATCAAATCAATGCAAAAGTTCTCACACAATCTCTATTTATCCACATGTTGTGAAAACTAAAGTTGAGGAATTAGTCAACGGATCTGGATAATCTTGTGAATCTTAGTTTAGACAATTTGGGAGATGACTATAAAGAGTTGGCTAAGGTTGTTCAAGCATGTGACACCCCTATTGATTTTGAAGAGTTCCATGAAAACTACTTAATTATGAGACTCTTCCGTCTAAGATGCAACCGGTCGCTTTTCTTGTCTTGCTACAACTCATTCGACTGTATGACATCTCTCCCCTAGTGATGGTTCATTTCAACGTCTTAGTGTTCTTAATTCTAGGAAACATGCACAAAATACTTTCTTTCATTCAGTATGCTCGATTTTTTGGCGTAAAAATTCTACTTGAGTATTTCTGGTATAGAAAGTGCAAGGACATTCAGGTAAATAGTGCATCTTACCAGGTTCAACCTCTTACAAATATTTCTCATTCGGTCCAGCCCTCCAACATTGTGTCCTCTTCAAGTACATTTGGATGCTCCTTCATCTTCTCCATGGCTTCTTGTTAGTGTTAGGTTTTATGCCCGAAAGACAATTTGAATTGTTTTATTTAAATAAATGACAAAATTTGTTTCATCTTATTTATTCGCATTTATTGCCAATATTAATACACTACAGAAAACCCTAAGTATATTGATTATGTAATCACATAACTCAGTGTATGGCTATACACACGAGGATTGAGTTTGTGAAATATACTTAAAATTAACTTAGTCCGTAGCATTTATTAATCTGAGTACGGGTCTCTAGATTAATTTGCTAATAATGCGCCCAGAACACTTTAGCTGTGACAGTCTTATCCGTACTGTCGGTAATAGGGTACCTAATGGGGCATTTATATATGATGATAATCACATAGGGCTGGACCGATTTGATTTGAGTTCTCAATATAATTCCGTAATCGAGAAGTCTTATTGAATCATAAGATGATCATATATGGATTAATCTTAATCTGAGGTGATCATGCATAACCTGCTTAGACTAGGGTAGAGTTTGATGTGTTAGTAAGGATCACTTCGTAGTATGTGGTTTAACACTTCTCGTTGGTTCTATTCTGGAATGAGTGAGTAGTCTGTGTTATCACAGATATGGAATCCATTCCTTCTCTAGTGGAAGTAGACAGGATGGTTCCACTTATTTGTTAACCCTAGAAACCGATCGATCACCGAGTTCATATCATATTGGTTATGAACTAATTGATCACTAGGGGTTAATGGTAAATAAGGATAATATGTTTTGAGAAGGGTATACGGAAATATCCCGAATCGAAGTGAATAAATATGGAGGATTTATCCATATGTAATAATTATATCGGTGGGCGCTTTTGACTCATAAATTGAGTGTAAGTTATCTATATTCGATAGAGTTCGATTTTTCGGGTTTATGGTGGTGTAATCCCGAATTAATAGGTTGGATATAATTATTCTGCATGATGAATAATTTTTATTCGATTTATTGTAGCTCTCACGAATATGGGTCCATGGTCCCCGACGTGGCTCCGAATATAGCATATAGGCTTTCTCGTCGCTACACCTCAATTATAATTAAATAGTTGGATTGGACTATTTAATTGATATGTGGATTAATTGTTTAGTTGGACTAGATGATTAAATACATGGAAAAGAAATTTTTCGTGGACTCGGCCCAAAGTGATTAAAAATGCGTGTGACCTAATTTTGTGTTAAAGGGGGCGCATATTTTATGTATTATTATTAGGAAATTTGTTTTCCTAAATTAATAATAAGACATATGATTAAATTATTTATGTGTTAAATAATTTAAGGAAAAGAATATCTTTTATATATCCTTATTTATTTTGGAATATCTTAGATATATCTTTTTAAGGAAGAGGATTAATTTAATAATTATTGGTTAATTATTAAATCCTTGGAGGATAATGATTACTCTCCTATATAAAGAGAGTTTTCCCAAGCTTTTTGACTATCACATATCACGCCAATATTGAAGGTATTATAGCTTGGAATTTTCGGCTATAATACTTGGGTTCGAGTTTAGAAAACCTCGGGTTTTCTAGGTAGCATATCAAGGAGGTCCGGCGGCGGGAAACACCATCCACTTGGTGTTGCTGGGAGACACACGTTGGAACGCTGTGGCTTCTCAATACATGTGTTCTTGGAGATCTATCGTTCTTGGAGTTAAGCACCATAAAAAGGTTGGCTCCTAAACCCCCTTGTAGTTAGATCTTTAATTTATGTTCTTTGTTTTCGTTTAGATCTAGATCTGATGCTTTCCGCTGCGTAATCGGGTCAATCTATGATTGATCCGACGATATTACATCTAACAGTTAGTAGTGCTACGCATCATGTAACCATTAATCTCAACAATTTGGCATCACACATGCCTTATTATGACAATGAAGACATCATAGTTGGTGTAGGAAATAATATTTCCATCACACACATACGGTCTATTTTTCTCTCTACCTATTCAAAATATTTTATGTTTGACGATGATCGTTGGGGTTATAATGGAGTTGATATTATAATAAATGGACCTCCGGGTGATGATCCAAATGACTTTTCAAGTGGATTTGAGAGTGGGCCTACAAAACACATAAAAACATGAGGGTTCCCGAAGCTTGCTTCCGGGAGGACACTCCGACGCTCAAGTCAATATTTGAATAGAGGAATTTATATTTAGACAGTAAGCGGGAATGTATAGCCAACGTATTATGTGCGTACCTCGTATTTGACGATGATGATACTTTATATAAATCTCCCTCATGGGGGGGGGGGGGAATTATGAGGTACTGAAGTCGTGGTCAAGGAAGTTTACCATGTATTGATGTAATGAAGCCTGTTATGGAGCAATTAGGGCTCACGGTATCGTGGAACGTAAATTTCAAAGCCACCACTATAACAGTTACTATCGTGGAGTAATGTCTGCGTGAAGCCAAGAACGCTTATTGAAGAAAATGTAACTATTGCTTGAGGTCGATGATAAGCTGTATTGTATTGAACATAAATGAATGAGGTGACATGCACGACATCGGTAATAAGTGACTGTAGACGTTTTGCATCTTGTCGGTTATGAGGATAGAATGCGACTACACACCATAACGGGCAAAGGACGACGTGCATCATGTCGGTTGATGATAAATGGGTGGCTTGCATTGTACTAAAGATAGAGCTTGTTGATTGAGGCCCAATATCGAGCTGAGCCCATGTTATCACATATGCTGATATGGCTTTTATCACTCTATGTGTGGCATGATGAGTCTCACGTGTACGGTGGCCGATCTCACCCATGTCAATGTTCGTTGTGTTCCCAGCATGCCTCGTTATTTATTATCTATCTCTTAGCTTTGTCAAGTCCGTAATGTTTCTTTGAACTCTTACCTCTAAATTTATTTGAAGGATTTTCAGCCAGTATTCCTATGATGCAATGATCGGTTAAAAAAGAATTGTTTGAATGGGGAAACTCCCCCTTCTAGCTTTTCACAATGAATAAAACATCAAAAAGTGCTTGTCATCATTGTCTTTGTCACCCAGCTACTCCCATTATTCAAGCTATTCTTCGTGAAAATGATCTAGAAGTGGCCACCTCTATTGCTTTTATCCGTGAGTGGATTGAACAGTATAATAGAGAAGTAAAGGTTGTAAATACATGGAACATGCTTCAAGTAGGCGATGGCATTGCTCATATCTTGAATACTTTGGTAGAATATTATCTTTAATTTGCCGAATTGTATCTTTGTTGGTCGGCCTCTTCAAATTGACAGGGAATGGAAAAACAAGAGGATAGGGAATTCATGGTCTTGATGAAGTAATGTATTCAAGAATCAGTACATGAAATTTCAATGAATTCCCTATCCTCTTATTTTTCCATTTTTCTTAGATCTTATAGGATAACAAGATGGCTAGAAATCCTTTTTTTTTCAAGAAGTTGCCACCTCGATTGCTTCTTCCTATTGTTTTGCTTGTTTAAAGAATAAGAGTCACAAACTTTTTTGCTACTTCTATTTAATGTTCTTCCTATCCCCTAATTATTTTCACTAACATTTGGACATCCCAAATTGTGTCATGTGATGGTTTCAAATGTTACATAATTTTGTTGATAATTTTACCATCATATTATGATGCTTCTTGTGAAACACTTGCTCATGATGTATAATAAACGTGCAACAATGACAGTACGAAGGCTCATGATGATTAATACATCAATAACATGACAGTATGACAAGAAATGGTCTTTGAATATCTCTCCTACTATGATCCTTAGTATTCATTTATAATCATTTGCCAAAACATAGAGACCTCATTCCCGATCCAAATACAATCCACATGAGCCTGAGTGGAAAGGGCTTTGGTCTCTTAAACAAGATATCTCATGTTCGAGTCCTTGTGGATTTTATAAATTTTCTTGGAAGAGGCCCTCACTTTTAGTGCTCAACAATACCTAAGAGGATTAGTCTCATTAAATTGCCAGGATTACTCGAAACAAAAAAAAGTCAACTTCACCATCACACGCACATTAGAAGTTGAGTCAATTTGAAGAGGCCGACCAACAAAGATACAATTCGGCAAATTAAAGATAATATTATTAACAAAGGGAGGGTAATTCAACAAGCTCTATCCAAACGGGGGCCAAATTAGCCTCTTGATTAAGGCAACAAAAATCAGCAATCCATTCAGATAATTACAGCGGATTTTACGTAACAGGCCAACGACGTCGATAGAAAAGTCAGCTTTAAGTAAAATATGTTTATTATCAAGCAATATTGTAAGACAAAAAGATTAAGCCTTAGACGAAGAAAAAACTTCGCAAATCTTCAAGGTTCGGATTTTGAAATGACTTTGCCGGCAACTAAAATCTTTTGTGGGAAACATATAAGGGGAAAACACATTTGTTTTTTGTTTTAATCAATCAATGATGATTTTCGTTTTTCTATCCTTGATTGATTTTTGTTTTTTAATTGATTTTCGTATTAATAATTAGTAGTGTTTTTTATTTTTGGATTTTAATATAATCAATAATCAATCAAAAATTTGATGATTCTTTTGTTGAAAACACACTCACACTTATATTATAGTAAGTATATATAGATAGATCGTTAGGAAATTGCGCCCCTGATACTTTTATTAAATCTCTTACATGTGCATATCGGCCTCCATGGCAACTCTAATATATAGTGCGAAGAGCAGAAGTAAAGCTATCCTCCGACCCGAGACGCGTAGAGAAGAAGTGTATTAACAAGCAATATGTAAATGGAGAAAACTCTAAATTACCATTGAAGAAACCTAAAATCGCCATGTTTATTACTCTCTCCGTTCCTTATTAACTGTCGCATTTGAAGAAAAAATAACTGTCATTTTTTGGATGAACCTGGTCACTTTTTAGTTTAAGGTTAGTCATTTTTTGGATGAACTTGGTCAAATTATTTTTTCTTCAAATGCGACAGTTAATAAAGAACGGAGGGAATATTTTTAATTTACTCGTATACTAACATCACAGCAGTATTAAAAGTGCCTGCGTGTTATAATTTATTGATTGATTTCTTTTGGAAAGATTTAACGTGTTTTCTCTTTTTGGATTTTTTTTTACGTGTTTTTATGTTAACGGTTATGGTTTTATTCCAATTTGATTTGATTTGTTGATTGTTAATGATAAAATTAATTGATTGATATTTTTTAGTAAAGATTTAACTTTTTTTTCTGGATTTTTAACATTCAAAAATTTAGTAAGGAAAGAACAATTCTTTCAACGTGTTTTATTTTTAATTTTTAACAATAAATACATTTAATTAAATAAACTTAAAGAAAGAAACAATTGTAAGGGGAGGGGGGAGGGGGGACACTTCATGGGGAAACACACGGGCCATTTTATAATAGTAATAATGATTTAACTTGAATCTTTTGAGGAAATTTAGGGAAGAGTGAATTTCTCTCACAACAACAATATAAAATCGAAATATTGTACAAATTAAAGATGAACAAAAGGCTTACTTCTACTTTTATAACAAGGGGAATGGGAATAACTGAAGAGACATGTGGTTTGGGACTCTTCATCTGACATGAAGACGTCATCCACGCCATAATGGTTATAGTTTGACTTCTCTGCTCGTGTCATGCCATCTCTAAGCAGACCTAACCTATGATATATGTTCATAGTGTGGGGGTTTTTGACATATGCTCAATAAAGATTGCTACGTTAGCAAGATGTCATATCAAACATGGCGTAGGCCACCCTTATATGAGTCAACCGGCATGACAAATGTCGTCCACAATCCTTTACAGCTGACGTGGTGTAGGTGGCCCTCAGTTTCAGACCGTAGTTACACTCCATTATATGAACACTATTTGCATTATTCAACGTTCTAGTGTTCTACAACTGTTCCTTGATAATTGCCCCATTAAGGCACGAGCCATGCATGACTGCTTCATAATGGCCTCGATCGTAACTGTTCGTGAATGTTCGTCCCATTACTTCAATCCGCAATAACACACCATCTCACAAAGGAACACTATATAAAGGGGTTATCCTCATCCATTACAAGGTGTGTGAGATATAAGCATACTTTACATACCAAACTCTAAGTCAATAGAAATTTCTCTATCGCTGAACCGACCTGAGCGTCAGAGCTTACCCCCGGAGAAAAGCTTACCTCTTACGCAGTGTTTGCATTGCAGGCTCACCTGAAAGGTTTTTGGATCATAATCTGAAGGCCTAATCACACGGTTATCAACTCAAATTACACTCAGACGATTTTCAACATCATCAACTGGCTAAAACACCCATAGAATTTAAAGAACCTAAAGGAGTGCGATTGAGCTAAGTATATTAAGTTGTGATAATAAAAAGGTTGTACCCCATCCATACCATTTTAAGTGTCCTATTCGATAGTTTAAGAAAAATGCACTTAATGATTTGAGTTATATTAAATGATCCAATATTTTATACCTATACTATTTTAAGTAGTTGATAGAGAATTTAATTCTACACTATTTATTGTAAATAATGTAGAGGTGGAAGGACATTCAAAGAAATTTGTCAATTGATACCCAAAACTCGACACTTATTTTGGGATATCCAAAAAAGGAAATATTTCTCATCTTGTGTGGGTAAAAGTGATATTGAATACTTGGCCTGATCAAATAATTTTTAACGACCAAACTACATCACTTTAATAGTTAATACTAATAAAATATTCCTTCAAAAAAAATACTAATAAAATATATATAGAATCTCAGTCTGGTCACGGGACCCGTCTTTAAATGGGAGATCCGCCTCGGTGATAAAACCCATATATGGCGTAGCTCATGTAGAAAAAGGTGTCCTAAACACAATCGGGTTGGATCGGATCCAACCAGTCCGATCGATTCTGATCTATTTTTAGTTCATGTAATAACTTTATTATGATTAATAAAAGCACTGTTGTTATTATATATTTGTTTATTTTCATATTATAGAATATGTATATATAGTAACGTCCCTAGTGTCAAGCTGTGATAGAGAAACCATGATAGTGATTATGGTTGATGAGATCTCCAATCACTTTAATAAGTTTGATGTTTAAATGCCTCTAGTCGTATGTACTGTCAAATGGGACATTGATAGTTTGATTAGACTATAACGTATTTGATGTCTTCTATCTTATTGAAGATATGGATAGATCTCGTCTGTCGAAGTGTAGAGACACTTGGGTATGCGTGGGCGTGTATTAGAGAATCGTGACGTTAGGCGACCCACTTACATTAAGTGTCACACTATGTGGCGGTTGTGTAATTATCCTTAAGACCGAGTCTTCATGGCATCACGGTGTGGATTGTCATGCTTTGACACTATTGAGATTTCCCCTAGCCACGGGGCGATCATGCGGTAGTGATTCGGTGTGATATTGAAGCATTCGAAGTATACATGTTTGGTCGTCCGGGAATCGCGTATCCTATGATTGGGATTGAATATCCGAAATGGCCTTCTTATAAGGAATGTCTAGCTCTCGTGAATCTTTGTAAAGTGGGAGTAAATGTGTTATTTCGAGAGAGCATGATATCCAGATTATAAGATACGATCGTCAATGTACTGACACTCGAGATACGTTCGCATGGATATTGTAATTTACATGGTAACTGTTTCACATGAAAGGTAGTAGTCATTACTTTTGACTCTTCTGATGATTAGGGGTCACGGTGTGTTGCTAGACGTTATCCCGTGATCGTTAGGCATGAATGGCATTTTCATATTCTTCACTTTGTGTCTACGGCCAACATATTCGGAAGTCTATCGGGTCACACACATATGAACATCGAGTCGGATTAAAATGCGGTTATAGTTGATAACCAAATAAGGAAAGTTTATCTCAAGACTATAAAGGTTATAGTGGTAAATTAATATGGTGGTATTTATTTATTACGAATAAATAAAATACAAGATATTAATTATACATAAATTATATTAATTAAAAAATATTCCGGAAGCCAATCAATTGGCATTTGGTGCGCAGATCACAAGGGTATAAGATACACTTGGATTGTGCACTTTAATTAATAAGATTACCATAATATTAATACTAGATATTAATTGATTTTGGAAAAATAGATTTATGGTAATAAGATAAATATATTCAATATTAGATATTGGCAATATTTAATTTTTATTCAATATAAGATATTATAATAAAAGAGATAAATCAATCAAAGTGATTTTCCTTATTTTATTGGGAAAATGTTTTTTTTTTCCTTTCATATATCTCCTAGGAAGCTTCTCTTAATCAGATTAGGGCATCATTGGGGCACCACTTTCTTCTATATATGAAAGGGGTTGACTAGCTCTTTTGTACATCACAATTTCAAGAGCTAATAGTTCTTGAGTAAAATAGAGAGCTTCTAATAGAGAGTTAGAGAGAGAAAAATGCCGGTCTAGCAGCCGGATTTTTCTGATAGCAATCCAAGGAGGATTCCGGCTAGGAGTTCGTGTGGATTATCGATAGAGGACGGACGCGTGGACGGCTTGCGCACAGTACTACTCTCCATTGATGGTCAAAGCTACGATCTTGTAGATCATCCAAGGTATATACTGTAAAACTACTTAACGTGTTTATTTTGTTAAACGAAGACGGTTTTGGAAAAGGAAATCAAAATTTTAAATTTCGCTGCGTTAAACTAGTGATTTCCTAACATATCATAATGAGACTAAATTGATCATTATGCATATTCAACGGTGCAAACAATCTGCACGTACCATTGTGTCACTGATTGTGACACAACAGTTGTTAAATCCCACATCAGTATAGTAAAGTCCTGCTCACCCCATATAAGTGTGAGACATAAAGGTCTTGTCAACTCTCGGGTTAGCCCTTTTAGACCAGCGAGAGGGCGGTCTGCAGCGATTGATCGACCATTTATGACTCATTTAGCGCTATCGAGCCCGGGTGCAGGGGCGTTCTGAGAATGGTATCGATGCCAGGTTGCCATACGTAACTAAGTGCCACATCGTAAGAGCGCGGTGGGGCCACCTCTGAAATCCCGTGGTAGGGACGAATCGGGACAAGTCCACTAGGACAAATCTTGGCCGTCTGGCGAGGACGTCGATCCTTATAGGGGAGAATGTAAAATCTCACATCGGTAAAGTAAAGTCCTCGCTCACCTATATAAGTGTGAGACATAAAGGTCTTGTCAACTCGGGTTAGCCCTTTTAAACTAAGCGAGGACGGCGGTTCAAGCGATGACCAGACCATTATTGACTATTTAAGCGTTACTGCACTCCGAGTGCAGGGGCGCACAACGATCGTGTCTATATCATTACGTACTCTGGTGAAAAAGAAGCTTCGCGGTCATTTGTTTCTTTTCATATTCTTCTGACGGGAAGATCTTTCGATTGAACCTTGTTACAGATCCTCTTGAGAAATGCGATTGAATTGAACCTTGCTCATGAATGTTTTCCAGAATTAATTAATTAATTAATTAAAGGGGGCCTCTTGGTTCAGGAAGTGAATAATCTGCTCTAAAAAGGATGAGTCAAAGATGACAATTCTCAATCCTTGTGTGGGTTAAAGTGAAAAAGAATATGTACGTACCCGATCAGATCACTGAGATTAAAGAGAAACGACAGGAATGAATGAATGAATGACTAATTATTGGATTTGTGAGATTCAATTATTATAAAAACGATGACAAATCACAGGCAATGAGATCTCTAAATGGAACATTCATTGCAAATTAAAAAGGGTTAGAATTCAATTCTTCACTTGGATCCATGTAGTACATGAAAAAACGAGAAAGAAACATCGTCAACAAAGCATAAAGCGTCTTCAATCACATGCTTCTATACACAAACAAATTATCCTTAATTTGGTCCCTCATGTCATGTGACGTGCCTCTACTCTAAAGAAAATTACTGGGACATAACATTTAACCTGCACACTTTATTTTTATTTTTAGCACTATGTATTAATTAATACTTCATTAACAAATAACGGTACTGACTATTATCAGACAATTAGAAAACTTTGGATATTAATCATTAAAATAAATAAGAATAATTAAAGATGCTGGATCTTGGACCATACCATATTTGCATGCTTTGGACCAACCAAACACGAAAGATCTTCCCGTCAGAAGAATATGAAAAGAAACAAATGACTGCGAAGCTTTTTTTCACTAGAGTACGTAATGATATGGGCACAATCAATGACACGACGATCGTTTAATGATCATGATGAGTTTAAATTGATTATTATATATGTAAGCTCATCATGATCTACACCGCAGATGACGCTACTGTAACGCCCACAGACCTGTGTCTGGTAGCGCTAAATGAGTCATAAATGGTTCGGTCAACTGCTTAGACCGTTGTCCTCGCTTGGTCTAGAAAGGCTAACCCGAGTTGACAAGACATTTATGTCTCACACTTAAATATGGGTGAGCATTCAACTAATTTACCGATGTGAGACTTTACATTCTCCCCCCCCCCCCCTCCCCCCGTTATAAGGGACTGGCAGTCCTCGCCAGGATGGCCAAGACTGTTCCAGGATCGTCCCTACCAGAGGTAACTAGAGGTCATCCTTACACCGTCTTCTTGTACGGTGCAGCGCATAGTTCCGTCTGATAGTCGGTTCTGAATATCATTCTGTAAAGCCCACATACCTGTGTCTAGTAGCGCTAAATGAGTCATAAATGGTCCGTTCAACTGCTTAGATCGTCATCATCGCTTGGTCTAGAAGGGCTAACCCGAGTTGACAAGACATTTATGCCTCACATTTATATGGGGGTGAGCATTCTACTAATTTACCGATGTGGGACTTTACAGTTATGTCACCATAGGCGGATCTACCGTCTTAAGAGGGGTCACGTGACCCCACTCCGAGATTTTTTTTAGTATTAAAATGATGTAATTTGGTCGTTAAAAATTAGTTTTACCGCTAAAAAATATGTAGTTTTATACTCCAGTGATCACACTGTAACTAAATTTCTAGATAAAAAAATGTAGTTCTAGACTCCAATGACTCTACCGGAACAAAATCCTAAATCCGCCCCTGTGTGCCACTAACATCCCGAATTTTCACAGAAGGGTAAACTGGTTTTAATTTATTTTAACATAATTACTATTTATCCCAATTATTTAATTAAAAGGATTTAAATAATTAAAAAGGGTTTATTTAATTAAAGAAAAATGATTTTTAAATAATAGTATTTATCTCCATTATTCCCTTATAATACATACACGACAATTCTAAGAAGAAAGACGCAAGAGATAACGACGCGCGAAGAGCATGATGGGGAAGAAGAAGAATCTTCAATTGCGCGGCTAATCGATCAGGATTTTGGGCAGACCACAGAAGACGGAAATCATTGTCTCATCGCGACGGACCTTTCCACACCAACTGTTTGCAATTCCGTAAGTTTTCAGTTTAGGCCAAAATCTAGAATCTTGACCGTTCTTGAGGAAAAATCTGAGCTTTAATAGAATAGAGTGTTGTTTAATCGTAGTGTGCCGTTTAATTATCGTAGGTTGATCGTAGGAGTTGTGGAATCGAAGGATTCAAGCATTTGCATTCAATTTTTGCTTTTGGATTCACTTTTAAATCGCTAGGGGGTGTTCTAAATGAGTTTTGTTGGATTATAATGTGTGTTAAACTTGTATGGGATCCTATAAGCTTTGTATTGCATGTTTTGTTGTGTTTCGGTACCTATAAGGGTGCTGATTTTGGTTCAGAGAGTCAGAATTTCAAGCAGGAATCGAACAGGTTGAAAATCTGCAGATTCTGGGGGCCAAACTTGATAGGCGTGCGCCTATGAACAGATTTTCAAAACGAGCTCTCTATTCTTGTACGAGAGAGCCTACCATCTTGTTAGGCGGACGCCTACCAATTCAGAGAGTTTGGAAGTTTTACAGGTGATCTGGGAGCGTGCCTAAGGACCCATGGGTGTGGGCCTAGCTCCCAGAAGTGTTGTTTGGCTTATTTTCGGATGCCATTTGATATGTTAAGGGCCTATGAACATATGCCACTCATGAAAGGACTTTTTTTACCCTATTTTGGTGTCTTATTCTCTAAGACTTGGTGTGAATGTCTTTGAGGACATTATATGTTAACTTACACTGTCTAGCTTCAACTTCTGGTTGCCTTGACTCAGCTCCACAACTGAGACCCTCTGCTGGGAGAAGGTGGGAGTACCGGAAGGCGTTGTTTAGATCTTGCGGGACGTTGTCTTGGTAGTCAATAATCTCTTTACAACGTGCTAGGTAGTGTAATTAGAATGTCTAGGACTAGAAGTCCTTCTTTTTATGTCATTGAATCGGGCGATTAGATTAAACTCGTAAACTACATATGTGTTGTGTCTAAAAGCTAAAACATATCATTGGTAAGGCACGTTTACATTTCGAAGCATGAGGACTATTACACCTCCACTTGAGGCTGTGTGTCAAGGGGCTCGTGTAACTCCCGCACGGGGACCTAAGCCCGTGCCCCTTGAGAGGTGCTTACCCTGTCGTGGTGCAGTCTCACCATGCATAGTGTCCTTTAATATTGATATAACAAACTTACTTGTGTAATGATGTACTATGTGATCTAGTAGAGGGTGAGTATAATCTCATGTTACAACGTATGTGGTAGAGATTGTAGAATGTATTCATGTTATTTATATATATAACATGTTGTTTATTGTAACCGTTTCTTCTACCATTTTCTAAGTACGTATGTACATACCCCTTTTCTGTATTGTTCCCACCCCGAGAATGTGGTGTATTTAGGTTGTTTTCGAGTCCATTGAGGTGTGTCCCGGAGATGATGCAGATGAAGTCTGTTGTTCTTATTTCCATTGTAACTTTGGGTATAGACTCTCTTATCTTGTGATGTTGAAAGATTATTGATTTTAGCTTGTGGTTTCGAGATGTAATGAATTTACTTGTAATTGACAGTTGTAATAAAGTATTTGATGATGTATTAGATGCAACATGTGTTTCTTTTGATCGTTTATTAGTTGATTTAGTTACCAGAGTAATTCGTTTTGTCTCCCGCCTTGTTCTCTGATGTTTATCTACTTAAGACTTGCGTATATAATTAAATTAAATTTTAATTATATACATGCTGGACGTTTTTTTCTGGATAAGGACTCGGTATCCGGGACATGGGTGTGACGACACTAGTTGTGTCATTACTCCTTTCATTACTTGTATCGCCTGTTATTGTAGCGTATCAAGGAATTAAGGTTTTTATTTGCACCACACTGATTCTTCCAGTGCACCACACTACATGTACATACCACGGTTGAAATAACCTTGTGAAACTCGTTTTTGGTGCCAAAAACCGATATCCCGTATTTTGATAATCGACCTTGAAAAAATCGGTTTTCGATTCCAGAAGCGACTTTAACGGGACGATGGCACTTAACATGAATACTCGAGCAATAGTTCCACAAGGACAATAATCGAATCTTAACTATTCTTAAATGTTTTACTTTTCTATTTTGTCAAGAAGCTTAAGTGTTAAGGCATAAAATTAATAACGTCTCTCTCGAAACTCTAAAAAGCCATAAAACAAATCATGACAGACTGATAGTGAGGACTCGTCAAAAACATAATGCTTTTACAAATATATATACAGATATATTATAAGTATAAATACACACATGATAAAGACCCCTTTGCTTTATTTGAGCTCATTATCTCTCATTCGTTCTTTACTTCTTTATCCTATTCCACCACTTTCTTTCCTTCCTAAACCTCTAGTGTTGATGTGATTCTCTCCACTATTGCTCTAACAAACACACATCTACCTTTACAAAAAAAAGATAGATTTAAGAAGAAACAATCATGGTTTTTTCTTCCATTCCAGCTTATCTTGATCCATCCAACTGGCAACAGGTATTGATTCCTTCATTTTTTTACTTTCATGGCTTCTTTTAACCTATAATAATTCAGCACAATTTAAAAGATAATTGCTTTTTTCTATCTTTCTTTCTTCATCCCTCAAGTAATTTTGCCTTTTAGAAAACAATTAGATCATACATGTTGTGGGTTTTCGTTATGAAAAAACGATCTTCAAAACTGTATGTTTTTTTTTTCTTTCTTTCCTTTCTCTAGCTAGGGTTTAGTTATTATATATATTGTAGAACATGTTTTTGTGGAAGTGAAGTGTGTTTAACATGCGAATTTCCGATCTCCTCAACAACTTAAGCTTTTGAAAGAAATGGTAATTAGATCAGATGATCAGGAATTCAAATCTCTCGTAGTGTGGTCTTCCCGGTTATTAATAATTGCGGAAGTGTTTTTCTCTTTGTTAGTCTTGCACGTTGTGCCCTCTAGCTAGATCTATTGTCTCAGTCTCAGAATCTTTCTTATAGGTCAATATTTGAGGAGATCGATGTGTTGAAGTGAAGTGTTTAACATGTCACACTTGACGAGATATGTTGAAGTATACCGACGTTAAAATGTAAATTATCTATCTTTCCAAAAACTTAATTAAGTTTCGAGTGAAATGATATTTTAACACTTTTCTTAAATATATATAGTTTAGACACTTCATTTTGTGCTTTCCTTTTTTATGTTTGCAGCAACCAAGTCGTCAAAATGGAGATCAGAGTAATGCAATCCCTCAGCTACGTCAGCACCACCTCCCACCGCCCTTAGCACAGCCCTCTCCGACTCCACCTCCACTACCACGGCCGCCACCACTAGAGCAACATCAGCATCAGCCTCATCATGTAATAATCAATGGAGATATCATGCAGGCTGCAACCTCCATTAATAGTCCACGATCCATGTCCGAAAGGGCTCGTATAGCTAACATACCTATCCCAGAGGCATGCCTAAACTGCCCTCGATGTGAATCAACAAACACCAAGTTCTGCTACTTCAATAACTACAACCTCACGCAACCACGCCATTTCTGCAAGACTTGTAGAAGATACTGGACTAGAGGTGGTGCTCTTAGAAGTGTCCCTGTCGGCGGTGGGTGCCGGAGGAACAAAAGAAGCAAAAACACAAGTAATAATAATTCAAAGTCATCCGCTTGAGTTCGAGTCCTTCCGGAAGTACAGTTCCATCTTATAACAATAGAAGTACTACTACCAATATAGTACGTGATCTCACGCGCCACCTTCCACAACAGCTTACACTTTTATCTCCGCTCGGTCAACTTTCTGACCACCATGTCAGCAGTTTGAATTATAACAACTTTCCATTGGGGGATACAAGTCTTGAGTTGAACAATTATCAAATGGGGTGTAATTTGATTGGTGGGGTTGGTAATTCTGTAACACAAAATGGTAATATAGAACAATGGAGGTTGAATCATCAGTTGCAGCTTTTGGGAGCTGGTTTGAATTCATCAATAATGGGAAATGGATTATACCCTCAAATTCAGACCTCAAGTTTTGTGGGTGAAACAAGTAGTAGTCATGATGATAAACCCTCAAATTCAATGTTTACTCATCAGCTGGATTTGACTGAAAAGATGGAGGAAAATCAAGGGCTGACTAGGAATCTCATGGGAAATCCAACCAATAATAATTCATGGTCTGGTGCCACGTGGAGTGATTACATCACTACTAGGTTTACCTCTTCTTGCCCTAAGAATCCACAATAGGCTACTACATATATAAGGCCCAGAGGAAGAATTTTGGGAGATGAAGGTAATGTTAGAGTAATGTTATTTCCACTTTTAAACCGTCGTAGAACGATCAAAACATGGTTTTATATCATTAATCATTATTGTGTATACGTGTATACATTTATTGATTAATATGAATCTTATAATGATTAATGATATAAAAGTGTGTTTAGTCATTAGTTATTTATCATCATTTTATTGTGTGGAAGAAACATTTTCTCGTAACATTTGGCGTATTAGTAGTGTTTTGTTTCATAATAAAATTGTCATAACAAATTTTGTACGTCACAAACTTTATACGATTGATTATTGTGTGGATCTTATTGATTGATATGAGATTCACCATGATCAATGTTATAAAATGTGTTATAGTAAATTGTTGTGACAATTTTAATATGAAACTATCATCTTCTTTTGTCCCTGAAAAATCCGAGATAGTATTTTTTATTTTTTTTTCCATTCAGTTTTCGTTATTTTTGCAACGTTGTTTAGCATCAAGAATGTCTTAGGGTTTTCTTAAATCTAATACACTACTGGACTCATTGGATTTCACAAATGTGATACCTTGCTAATGCCAGACTTTTATTTATCTATTTATAATCTTATGATTTTATTTATTTATTTATGAATAATTTATAATACAACCGTTTTATAAAAGTTGTACCAAAAGAACTCATAAAGGTTTAGAAGAAAAATGAAACCCTTACCATTAATTAGAATCATACTCTACGGAGAATTGCGCTTTGGGTTACTCCATGTGGAAACTGAACCATGGTGCTTAAAATCAAGCTTTATATAAAAGTTTTGGGTTGGTGCATGTGGGAAGTGAGCCTTGGTGCCTGAATCTAGCTTTATTATAAAGATAATTCAAGGAATAAATGATATTATAAATTTTTGTTAACATAAAAATTATATCGTTTCAAAATTAAAAAATAATAATGATAATAATAAAACTCTCTTAGATCACGGTGGGAGCATGTCCCCAAACTACATTGAACTTCCTCTGAACATGTTTAAGGGTCGAAGTTCGTTTTGGATTTACATTGTATTCGAGGACGGACCCAATGTAGAAAGGAGGGGGGAGGCAAGGTGCTATTTGAGATCCGATAATCAGGCGTGTTTTTATAGGTAAAAAATGTAAAACAGTACTATATATTGATGTCTCCACTCGCATTTTGAATTTGTTTTGGTGCCTCTACTAAGATTTTTTCTGGATCCGCCACTTGTCTGTATTTAAAAAGTTTGTCTTTTTATTCCGGCAAAGAGACATTTTATTATGAGATAAGAAAAATATTGTAAAACTCACGAGCCGAGTTTCATAGCTTAAAGAACATAATCTTCATAACGCTTATTTTTCTTTTTTGATCTTCTAGACGCCATATGAATTCTTTCTAGAACAAAAGTTTCTTTTTCAATATCAGAAGAGTGATTTTTCTTTTTCTCGATTTCCTTAGGCGAGTTATTCAAATGTTGGAGGAGTTCTCTATTTTTATCCAAACCGGTTTGCTCGTTGTTAGAATTCTTTGGGTCTGATGAAGAAGTATTTTGAGTGCTTTCTTGGACCTTAGGTGACTTCGAATGTTGTGTATCAGAGGGTGATATATCTTGTACATGTTGATCTGAGCATTCGTGAATGCATGAGTCCGTCTGAAGTTGTTGTTCCGTCTTGTTGAAATTATCTTATTTGTGCTCGTGCACTTGTGGGTCCTAGACTTCAGGTTGTGATGGCGTAGTGGTTGTGTTGAAGTATTCAAAAAGTTGGTCTTTATTTATACGAGCAAGTCTATTTGTTTATTTTATAGAAATGACTCTTTTATAAAAGAGAGATAATAACTGGATATGAAAGATGTTAAAACGTAATTGGCAACGTTATACATGAATTCTGATCAGCGCGGATCGAACTACTCAAAATCAAGAAATTAATACTCTATACTATTTTAAATTTTCTTTTATCATTGTGATGAATTGTCTCAATGATTTATGTACAAGTTCCAGCCATGGTGATTGGGTAGATCAAACCAATTTAAACCGTACCCCTCCGTATCACAGTACTAGTAGTAGTAGCGTAAAGGCATTAAGTTGGGCGGGAAGCGAAGCCATCCCCTACAGGCAGGCGTCTCCTGCAACTCAAGCACCATTGTTCGAGAGTCCAGGCTTAAATAGATGCATAGATAGTGGTCTAATGGCAAGGCTGATGACTTTAATCTTTAAGAGTAAAAAACAAAATCTCATTGAAGCCTATTTCTTACGAAATAAAAAAACGATCGACTGTCTTGTGCTAAAACATTAGTCCGGAAACACAAAAGTTCTATACGTGTTTTTTTTTTAAATTTTTTAAATGAAACGATTAGGCTCAAAATTCGTTAAATTAGTGGATCGAACGTGGGCCAAATTATTGTTTTTCCCATGTCAGCAATTGAGGAAAAAGCAATGATCGACTTATTGTTATGTTTAAAGAGCCATTGGGTTATTTATTTTGTTGTACCAAAAATACCAGGGGAAGGGACTACAAGGACATAAAAATTCATAAATTAGTCCAGAAGGACGTTACTACATGTTTTGTGATTAGAAATGACAAATTCATAATAAATGGACAAAAATACCATTTTACACATTAAACACGTAGTAACACTAGATAAAATGCAAAGAATAAATGAAGATACAAGTAGTAATGATCATAAAATGTCAGAACATCCAATGAAAAAGTAGTAATGTGACCAATAAACGAGTAGTAATGTACCTATAAAATGTCGTAACATACAATGAGAAAGTAGTAACAGCCATTAAACGAGTAGTACTAGACTAAAAACAAGTAGTAGTAGTAGCGTAAAGGCATTAAGTTGGGCGTGAAGCGAAGCCATCCCCTACAGAGCGGGCGTCTCCTGCAACTCAAGCACCATTGTTCGAGAGTCCAGGCTTAAATAGATGCATAGATAGTGGTCTAATGGCAAGGCTGATGACTTTAACCTTTAAGAGTAAAAAACAAAATCTCATTGAAGACAATTTCTTACGAAATAAAAAAACGATCGACTGCATGTCTTGTGCTAAAACATTAGTCCGGAAACACAAAAGTTCTATACTTGTTTTTTTCTTAATTTTTTAAATGAAACGATTAGGCTCAAAATTCGTTAAATTAGTGGATCGAATGTGGGCCAAATTGTTGTTTTTCCCATGTCAGCAATTGAGGAAAAAGCTATTAAGACACAAAAGGCAAGTATTTCTCCAGCTAATGTTAATGATCAGACAAGTTCAAAACTTGCTACTGAAGAACGGAGTGATAAGGCAGGCAGTGGAGTGATAAGGTGCATAACAAATTCAAATTTAAACAAGGCAGGAGCATGTTTGAATAATGGGTGAGCTTGGAGCTATGAGTTTGAGGTCAAGGAGAGTCTATCTCAAATTAAGTCGATCGATTGGAAATAAATTCAACCAGCAGGATTATCTCCACACATAATTACAATTATCCATTATCCATTATCCAAAATTCAAACACAGCTGAATTTATCTAGTTTGCATTCAAATAAATCTAGACCTAGGGCTTTATCTATTCATCTTGTAATATAAATTAGTAGCTCTGCATTGTAAAATTGATCAAGGAAATATTGAATAAATTTTCATACCTTTATCTTCCTTGCTGCGTTTCTTTGTTTATTTCATGGTATCAGAGTCAAAAAATTTCTACAACTCACACAGATCTTGAGGTCTGTAAACACACAAACAAACGGATTATTTGATCTTTCAAAACCATCAACAATTCACAAAACAAAACAAAACAAACAAATCAAAACAGATCAGACAAGTTCGGAAGCACAAACAAATCACAAAGAATATTTACAGCAGAAAGCCAAATCATTACATCAAAATCAATACACACACAAATACTTCACAATGTCAACTCTCTCTCTCTCTCAATGTTAGCAGCTTTGTCACACTCAAACTCACACAAGGCAATTACCCTCTATGGAGGGAACATGCATTAGCACTTGCAGAAAGTCAAGACCTTGTTGGTCATCTCACCAACGAAACTCCAGCACCAGAACAAGTCTCCAAACACACTGATGCAGGAGGATCCGAAACTACATTACCAAACCCAGAATATCAGAAGTGGAAAAAATCAGACAGATTAGTGAGAGGATGGATAATTGGCTCACTTTCTGAAGAATCACTAAGTATAGTGATTGGATTGGATACTGCACATGGTGTATGGAAAGCTCTCAAGGATGCATATGCTCAAGATTCTCAAGAAAGGGAATTCACCCTTAAACAACAACTGACCTACCTGAAGAAAGATGAGTCCAAAAGCATTGCAGAATACATCAAGGAATTCAAGAGCCTATGCGATAGCCTAGCTGCTATTGGTAAGCCTGTTCAAGACTCTGAAAAGGTTTATTCTTTACTGACTAGTTTGGGCCTTAGCTATGAGACTTTCACAACAACAATGCTCAAACCACTTAGACCTACATACACTGAGTTAGTCTCACAGCTCCAAAATCTGGATCAGAGGAGAACTTGGTTCTCTAGCACCATGAATCAATCATAGATAATACCACAAGTGGCTTACTACAGCCAAAATCAGAACAGAGAGCCTCAGGTGGCTAGACAACCACCACAGCAGGACACCAGGTTTGTATCATCTGGAAGAGGATTTCAAGCACACCAGAAAGGGGCAATGCCAATACAGGACCTACTCAGAGAAAGCCACCACCACCAGGAGAAAGGAGAATGACACCAGAGGAAAGAGAAAGATACCTGAATGAAAGGTGCCAATACTGTGGAGTCATGGGACACATTGCAAAGTTATGCTGGTGGGTTCCTAAGAAGGGGTAGAAAAATCAGGATTTACCACAAGCACTTGCTGCACTCACCCTTGACACATCTATTGCAGACACAGATTGGACAGTGGACATTGGTGCTTCTAATCACATGACTGGTAAGTCAGCCTTATTACATAATACACACACACTAACAGGATCAGACAATGTAATTATAGGAAATGGAGCAACCTTACCCATCACAGGCATAGGACAAACAAAATTAAAACAAAAGCACAATGTTTTACCCTTAAATAATGTGTTGATAGTACATGAACTAACAAAGAATCTTCTTTGAGTCAGTCAACTGACACATGACCATCCTGTTATTTATGAATTTACTGACCAAAATGTGTTTGTTAAGGAACAGGGCACAGGGCAGATTCTGACAACAGGGACAAGAAGGGGTGACCTTTATGGGCTGAAAAATCAACTCGAATCAGATTTCTCTGAGTTCAGTGCAGTTCCAAACACCTATGGCATCAGAGGTTGGGACACACACAAATGCAGACTGTCCAACAACTGAAGTCTAAGGGTTGCATTGAAGTTGTAGGTCAAATAAAGATAGATCACATATGTGAAAGCTGTCAACTAGGAAAACTCAGTAAATTTCCTTTTTTTTTATTCAGAACATGTTACTACTAGGCCTTTTGAAATAATACATTGTGATTTTTGGGGTCCTTCCCCCATTAAATCTATTGGATCTTTATCTTATTATGCAAGTATTGTGGATGACTTTACTGAATTTACTTGGCTTATACCTTTAGTTCACAAATCTGATTTTTTCACAGCATACTTACATTTTGAAAAGCTTATTAAAAGACAGTTTGACAGTGAAATAAAAATTTTCCACTCTGACTGTGGTACAGAATTCATCAACCACAAGCTAAGAGATCACTTCAAGAACACAGGCATCTTACACCAGATGTCATGCCCTCACACACCCCAACAAAATGGCATGGTAGAAAGAAGACACAGATTCATCAGGGAACTAGGGTTAACCATGCTATTTCACAGTCATGCACCTTTATACCTATGGACAGAAGCCTTCTCCACAGCTGTGTATATCATGAATAGGGTACCTTCCTCGGCTCTCAATAATGAATCACCTTACTTTAAGCTATACAATAGGGAGCCAGTCTACTCACACCTTAGAGTCGTTGGCACTAGGTGATATCCTTATACATGGGATGCCAAGAACAACAAGTTTGACCCTAAGACTGTCCCCTCCATATTCATAGGGTATAGCATGCAACATAAAGGCTATAGGTGCTATCATCCAACAACTAGAAAGGTCATCATCTCAAGACATGTAGCTTTTGATGAGAACACCTTCCCTTATAAACCACCAGCCCAACCTCCCATCACTCCTACCTCTCAGCTCCACAATAGTACTTTCACAGATTGGATAGAAAATCCACAAGACTCACTACACCACAATCACAGACATCCTTCATCTGCCACTCATATCCCTTCAGAACACCATACCACTAGCATAGACATACCCTTACCAAATTCCTTGGAGACTTCAACCTCAGATCCTCCCAACACACAATCCAACACAGACCCTACTAGTCCCCAGTTACCACCCCAGTCTGATGAGAATCTTGAATCTGACTCACCAAGCACACACACTGATACATCTGATGAAACCGAGTCGATGCCTCATCCGGTTCAAATTCACTTGTCCTCACACACGAACAACAAATAGTCACCAGAGGCCAACATGGCATTTTTAAACCCAATCCTAAGTATGCCCTAATAGTCTCATGATGACGGTCAACTTTATACCTTTATTTACCTATTGATTACCCCGATTCTAGCTTAAATGGGCTTTAAGTGGTTAATAATTAGTCGTCTCGTGCATAAATTACACCCACCCAAGTTACGACTCGTTATTATGTAATTAGCCATTTTATTATATTATTTGATATTACAAACCTTGTTTTATGGTTTATTTATAGTGGGCTTGATGTGGAGCGATTGGAATGGACTTCGGAGGAGAAAATGCACGTAAACGGACCAGAACGGACCAGTGCAAAGTAGGCGAGAGGCCCAAAGAGAATCTCGGGCTCATTGGCAATGAGCCCCGCTCCGTCCGCCAAATGAGTTGACCAAATTGCCCTTACTTTGGAGACACGTTTTCTATCTCGTTAGGGTTTAGGATTTACGAATTAGTCGGCCGACGGCTATTCTAAGTCGGTTTTCCAAATTTATATATACTTAATTCATTGTATCATCTTGAATATCACTTTTCATAACACAAATTCTCGCCAGAGAGCGGTTTTAATACAAGTTCAAAGAAGAATTATGTGAGTTCTTGTATTTATTTGTTCTTTGTCATTAAGTCCCCCCAATTATTGTTTATCGTTTGAGGTTGTTCGTTCTTCACCGAACGATGTAGATCTAAGGATACGATATGAGGCAGTGGAGATTCCTTGTCTATAAGGATCCACACGCCCAGATCTGTTATCCGGTGACCTATAGATGACTTTGGTATGATCGACAATCGTGTTTTTAGTAGATCTATATAATTGCTTTATGAATCTCTATTTTATCCGTTACGTATGTAGTAAACGCTAAGATTTAGGTTTTCGCCACAATCAATATAGCCACGTCTTTATGGTGTGATTGTCCACCTAGAATTTCTTATCTTAGTAGGTATGGCTACGGCTACGTTGCTCGTTTGTTTTAATTAGCGTATGATTAGAAAATACCAATATAGGGCTCCTAGGGTCGGCTCATGAATTGATCTTCCGGGACTTTCAGCGAGATCTAGATATGTTCTGTATTAGGGAATTGAGCTTATCTAGTTATACGTAAATCGTAGATTAACATGAGACCGTGCAGGTAATTGTTAATGGGACAGAGACTGATGTGATCACTTAGGAAGTACGCCTAACCACGGGAATGTTGCCTAGGTGAGGAATACGGTTAATATCGGCATCCCTAGTATTTTAAGCATGCAAGTTATATGAGACGGAGACCCAAAAGGTGAAGTCACGTAATGTAGCACAGTGATCTAGTGTCCTACCCGGAACTAAGTCAAGTTTAGGGGATGACTCCCGTAGCCAATATAAAATAGATATGAATTGGATTAATAGTTGTCAAGTCTAGCTTAGTTATATAGAATCTCTAGATCCAAACGATGACATAGTAATTGGGGAGGTTAATTACTTGTATGTTATGTGTTGTGTCGAGTCGTGTCCTTTATCTTTTCTTGTCGTTTGTTGGTCGTAGACCGCCTTTCGTGTGCTCGTCATGAATGATTAATTGTTTGTATATAAATGATCCACAATTGGTTCCCTGTGGGATCGACTTTGATTCGCTATAGCTATACTACGATGGACCTAGTCCTCTTGCTAGTATTGGTTTATGGTGGTCAAGTATTTTATTATCACTTGATCTTGTCATCATCTCATCCTTTCCAGACATACCTAGAGAACCAAAAACTATCAAGGAAGCCCTTAAACACCCTGGATGGAACCAGGCTATGCATGAAGAACTACCGGCCCTTCAACAAAATGACACTTGGGACTTAGTCCCATATCACCCAAAAATGCATGTCATTGGGTCTAAGTGAGTTTTTAAGGATAAGTTAAAACCAGATGGGAGTCTAGAGAGGCTCGAGTCTAGATTGGTAGCTAAAGGGTACAATCAAGTGGATGGTGTGGATTATGTTGAAACTTTCTCCCCTGTCATTAAACCAGGTACAATCAGGCTTGTCCTGACTATTGCACTCAACATAAAATGGGATATTAGACAGCTAGATGTCAAGAATGCCTTCCTACATTGATTTGTAAATAAAGAAATCTACATGTCTCAACCCTCAGGTATGTCTGATTCCAGGTTTCCTAATCATGTGTGCAGTCTGAAAAGAGCTCTCTATGGACTCAAACAAGCCCCAAAGGCTTGGTTTGACAGTTTCAGTGCATTCCTACTCAAATATGGTTTTTACTGTAGTCTGGCTGATCCATCTCTGTTTGTGTATCATTTTGAAAGTGACTCACTATACTTGTTATTGTATGTGGATGACATGCTTCTTACAGGGTCCAGTGCTAAACTAATATCCTCATTTATGGCTTTACACAACTCTGAATTTGCAATGAAGGACTTGGGGACCATTCATCACTTTTTGGGTATAGAAGTGTTCTATGCAGGTTCTACCTTACACCTCTCCCAAACTCACTATGCATTGACCATCCTAGAAAAAGCACAAATGGTGGATTGCAAGACAGTTGCCACTCCTTTGGAACTCAAGCCTACTCCAGATCCAGATTCAACACTCCTGACAGATCCCACATACTACAGACGGTTGGTTGGTGCACTCCAATACCTCACACTTGCAAGGCCAGACATTGCCTATAGTGTCAACTATGCTTCTCAATTTCTACAAACACCAACTCAAGCACACCTAAAGATAGTACACAGAATGCTGCGTTATGTCAAAGACACCATCTCTCTTGGCTTACAATTTAGTGCTACTCAGGCCCACACCCTTACTGCATTCTCAGATGCTGATTGGGCCGGCTGTCCTACCACTCGTTGTTCAACTTCTGGGCTACTGCACTTACCTCGGGCCTAATCTTATTTCTTGGTGTGCCAAGAAACAAGCCACAGTTTCAAGGTCAAGTACAGAGGCAGAGTATCGAGCAATGGCCCACACGACAGCTGAATTGGTTTGGTTACAATTTTTATGTGCTGATTTGTGCATCCAGTTCAAGCTTCCTCCCATTATATTTTGTGATAATCTCAATGCCCTATACCTCACAGTTAATCCAGTGTTCCACTCTAGGTCCAAGCACATTGAGTTGGACTTTCACTTTGTCCGAGAATGGGTAGATCAAGGCAAACTCATTACCAAACATGTCCCGGCTCATCTTCAAGTAGCAGACTTGTTCACTAAACCGGTTACTCGGTATACCCTTCATCATTTCTCAAAGAAATCGTGCCTTCACCCTGCACCACGCTTTGAGGAGAGGTATTAAGACACAAAAGGCAAGTATTTCTCCAAATAATGATAATGATCGATAAGTTCAAAACATGCTATCAAGAACGGAGTGATAAGGCGAAAGTGGAGTGATAAGGTGCATAACAAATTCAAATTTAAACAAGGCAGAGCATGTTTGAATAATGGGTGAGCTTGGAGCTATGAGTTTGAGGTCAATGAGAGTCTATCTCAAATTAAGTCGATCGATTGGAAATAAATTCAACCAGTAGGATTATCTCCAAACATAATTGCAATTATCCATTATCCAAAATTCAAACACAGCTGAATTTATCTAGTTTGCATTCGAATAAATCTAGACCTAGGGCTTTATCTATTCATCTTGTAATATAAATTATTAGCTCTGCATTGTAAAATTGATCAAGGAAATACTGATTAAATTTTCATACCTTTATCTTCCTTGCTGCGTTTCTTTGTTTCTTTCAAAAGCAATGATCGATTTGTTTAAAGAGCCATTGAGTTATTTATTTTGTTGTACCAAAAATATCAATTAAATTAAACTCTCAACAGTCTTATTTTGACTATTGTTTTTAGATTTTTCGGGAGTTTGATCTTCTGTATTTCTTCACTATAATCGATCGAGTTTGTTTTTCCTAATAATCCTTTTTTAGGCGAGTTTGATCTTTTGTATTTCTTCATAATCAATTGGGTTCGTTTTTTCTAACAATTTTTTTTGAGGAGTTCCTCGTGTCGGAAGCTTTGAACCCAAATACATTATCTATGACAAAATTTATGGTGGTTGATGAGTCCATATTTTGTGGTATTTATGTGTTTATTTTATATTTATTTTGTCGGAAGATGTATATTTTGGATTATTTTAAGATTTTAGTACTCGTGAAAGGTGATGGAAGATTTATGTACTATTAGAGCATTTTTTTGGAGGTTTAGTGGAAGATTCAGTTATCAAGATTCGAGAATTTCAGTTTTGGCCTACGTCGGGATCTCGACATGTTGAGAAGATGACAAACCCACTAGACCCAATTTGTTGGAAATTTCTCTTTATCACATTGGACTTTTATTCTATGCATTTTAATTAGTTAAGTTATAATAATTTATTAATAAGATCATTATTAAATTATTATTACTAGTACTAGTATTATAAATAATCTTGGGCTTGACCCAATTAGGATATTTTTTTAGGATAATTAGGATAATGACACAATCTAGAATATTTTTAAGAATGAGACAAATTTTCATATTTTTATATGAAAAAAGACAATCGCATAATTTTTATAATGAGAAAGACAAATAGTGAATCCTCGAAAATCAATGAATCTCCCAAATAATCCCGAAATCGATGAATTTCGATGAAGTGAATCCTTAAAATCGAGAACTTTCGACAATGAATTTTGATAATTAGTGAATTTCGACAGTGAATTTCGGCAGTGAATTTAAACAGTGAATTTCGACAGTGGATAAATAGCTTTGTCCTTTATGCAAATTTTTCAAAAAACTGTCATTCTACTCAATTGATGAAATATTTACATCTTTTTCATCATTCCCTCTTTTTTTTTTCCATTTTATACACGTCAAGCAGAAGAAGAAATAAAAAATAAAATAAAAAAGGGGGGGCCTTAGGAAAAAAATGTTGATCCCAACATTAAAGATCTCCACTCTCCTTGTCTCACGAGATGTTTGAGATGTTATTCAGGTTACCAGTGGTTCGAAGTCATGAGCTTGCATTTTATACAAAAGAACTGAAAGAAGTTCATCTTTACGAGATTCGAACCTCCACCCTTTAGCTTAAATTTCTCGCTTTCTTAAGCACCCAAGCTCCTTTGGCTATGTCTTGGGGACTATAAGGGCCTTAGGTTTAGTATTTGGGGAGGGGGGAGGTGAACACAGAAAGCGGCACAACATTATTTGCACGGGCATCTCCTTTCATGTAATAAAGGTATCTTTTGTTTTGTTAGTCTTGATTTAATTTTTATATATTATGAATAACTAGTTTCGTAGTCTAGATAATTGATTATTAAACCCACGATTTCGTATAGTTGTGAGATTTAGAAGCTTTTTTGCTCGATTAAATTGTTAGTATTTACTTATTTTTTTATTTTATCGATTCATGATTTGATTGTTCGTTTAATTGATTTGGCCGGATGATTAAATGAATAATTTGATCTAGCACCAAAAATAGAATATATGTGATTGTCATAAATATTTGATTTTGAGTGGTAAACAACATATTGCATTCCGCTTAGCAACCCGTAGGATTCTCTGTGGTAAAACTAAGTGATCTATGTTAAAATTAACTCGATGTGCGTTAATACCTAAAGTTAGGTTTGTCAAAGCGTTAATGCGATTATTCACACCAAACCTCTGACGATTGTTGAGATGGGTGTTACCCAGTTAGAGAATAATTAGCAGCGATTGTCCTGCTTATCGAATATAGAAAAAATTGGTTGCTTGACGATGGTCGGCAACTATAACTAATTTATTAGTAATTTATCGAGAAATTTTTGCATCATAGATTAATCGTAGGAATTGATGGAAGTAATTAATTAGCTGGAGCTTTTTGATTTATTCTAATTTTCTTTCTTTTTCTTTTTTCTTCTATTTTAGGAATTTAGTTAAAAAAATCAAAATATTGTTATTTTACAAATTTTACGAGAAATAGATCAACCGTTTTCGGTGGGTTCGACCCCGACTTCCGCTATACTAGCTATAAAGGTAGTATGTGATTTATATTTGGGGGCTTGACGAACCACCAATTTTGACGTCGTTGCCAGGGAACGGAGCTAAGTGACTACAAGAAAATTGACATTTAATGAGGAGAATCCTCGTCATTAATTATTTATTTCTCCTCATTAAAGACTTTTAATGAGGAGAAATTGAGCCTCATTGAGCCTCATTGAAGCCTCTGTCACTAAAGATATACAATGAGGAGAAGTAGCTCTACTCATTAATAACATGATACTACAATGAGGAGAAGTAGCTCTACTCATATTAAAACTATTTTATTGGTGACAATTCTCCTCATTATAAGGTCCTTTACTCCTCATTAAGTTAATATTCAATGACAACACATCTCCTCATTATAGGGTAATTCGCTCCTCATTAAAAAATGGTCGGAAGGAAAATGCCACCTCATTAAGCAAACAAAATAGGCCGGTTAGGCCATAGAAAATGCAAATACAGTTGCATATTTACTAACACCAATTGATTTTAATACAATGGTAAACGTTTGATCATAATAGAGAGATTAAAACATTTTTTGTTTTATGATGATAATATAGGACCGACGACCATTTTTGTTGAACAAGAGATTAAAGCTTCCTTAGCTTGTGAAAGAGGCCGAGACCGGATCTGTTTGTTGATATAAAAGTAAGGACGGGGCCTATCAAGATTTTAGAGGATGAGCTGGAGGTCAGCTCGATTGCCCATGTAGGAGTCTAATTTAGCTCTCAATGTAGTAAGATGTTACAGTGTGCTTCCTCATGTCATCATAATATGCAGGACTGAGGAGTCTGAGGTCGATTTGTCTTACTAACATAGTAAGTTAGGCCATGGCCTGTTTGATATCACGCATAACATAAGTGAGTCATGCTCAAGTCCGATGAGTACTTCTCATGCGTTGTTGCGAGAGCGTGAGACTTGCTTTGCCAAGGAGTAAGGCTAACAAGTGATAACTGAGTCATGTTTTGAAATAATATATGTGGTCGGGTCATGTCCAAGTTTTGAACATGAGTCCTACCAATATAATAATGGAAGACCCAAAATGTGTTAGGTCTTGTACAAAAAGGTTAAGAAATGCTTAGTTCGCCGTAAGAAGTAGAATTGAGCTTTGTTCAATTTATATAGATAGAGCATGATGAGCTCACCAATAAGATAGTACTGAGACGTGCTCAGATTATATGGACAAGACTTGAGACAAGTTCAGCTCGCCATAGAATATGTGACTGATGCTTGTCATCTGTTGTGAATATAGCCTACATGTATTCTTAATAAGATGAATAGGACTGAGCCTTGCTCAGATAATATGGATGGAGCCCGCGCAGCTCCCTGGAAATATATGACTTAGGGTCTGTTTGGTAAACCAATTCAACACTTATTCTTAACATTTTAAGTGGTGGTTACATCTTGAGGTGTTTGATAAAGTTTTTTATCACCACTTAATAAATTAAGATGTTCTGAATTCTAGTGTAAAAATTTCAGACGTTCGAACCCAGCTTATCACTGAATAATATATTCCCTCCGTGAAATTGCCTTGCCGAAAAAAGGATAACTACTTATGCCACGATTAAAAAAATCTTCCATTTGCTTCATCTCAATATGATGCTAATAGAAAATATAGGTACATTTTTAATATTATATTTATATTATATTATGGTTGCTTAAATATTTAACATATGATTTTTAGTATTATTAATATTTGAATATATATATATATATATATATATATATATATATATATATATATATATATATATATATATGTGTGTGTGTGTGTGTGTGTGTGTGTGTGTGTGTGTGTGTATACATATCTATTTATATATGTGTATATATTATGTATATATATGAAAAAAATTATAACGGAAAATAATTTGAAAATTTAAGCATTTTTCAGATTTCAAATAACTTATATTATCAAACAGTCTAATTATTTTCAGATTCAGTTATTAATTATATTCAGATTTCATATTTCAAACTTCAGATTTAACAAACGGCCCCTTAGTCTTGTTCATCCCGAGTTGGAGACACGCTTGATTAGTCAAAATAAATGACTAAGATTCGCCCAACTATTTGGTAGATATTAACCGAAGGTCTGCTCGGTTCATCAAATAAATGACTGAGGTTTACTCGGGTATTTGATAAGTAGTGTGGCATTGTGTATGATTTGGAATAATTGAGTGTTTATATGATGAGAGGTTTTGCTCCCTAGGTAGCTCATAGACATAATAAACAAAGGCTAAGTACTTGATTAGCTTGGCGATAAGATATAATGTGGCTGAGTCCTACTCAGCTTGACAATATAATAATAAGTGCCTCAGAGCAAGATGGTTGTTTACCAGTTGTTGAGCCATTTGCAGCATTTATTCAAGAGCATATGTCGATATAATATATAAGGCTGGAACACGACCATGTGATATATGCACTATATTTTCTTAGCTAATAATAGAAAACTGAAGTATGTGTTGATAATAACAAAAGAACAACAATATGCTGCTAAAAAGAGACTGAAGGTTGCTCGGCCAATCCAGTAGGAAAAGACCAATTGATCGACTTAGTTTACAATATGCGAAAAGAGATTGAGATCTGCTTAGATCGTCCATAATAATAATAATAATAATAATAAAAAGACTAAGATTGACTTATCTCGCCCATAACAATAAATAATATAGACTATAAGATTTACTAAGCTCTTCCATGCATAGTGACCGAAAACGAGACTGTGACCTGCTTAGATTGTCTATAAGAAAAAAAAGAGACTAATTAAGACTTGCTCGAACTCACCCAAGATAAGAAATCCATGGTAAGCTCAGCAATTATAGAAAAAATAGGCTAGCAGAACGAGATGGGGTGAGGGAAATCTGGTCTGAGGTAGATCCTCCGGCCCCATCCCGGCCTCCCTGCTTTTTATAAAAATGGTTTGTATGGGGTCTTCGACTCGAGCGTATAGCAGAGTTTTAATCTGGTGTAGAGTACGTGTAGACATTAAGTCCAGATATTCAACTACAGAAGTCGATCATGCATCTTCCTAGCCCTCTAGTATCGCTGATAGTGTTTAGGATTTTGCACCCTTATTTAGTTTGTAATAATATATCGAATAACAATCAGAATTTCAGTGAAAATCTCTCGAACACTGGTGTCCTTTCACTTCCTCATGCTTTCTGCATGTGCGTGTGTGTATATATATATATATAATATATACCCCCGAGTACACCTGGGTAAGTTTCTAATCTTGTGTAAGTACACTGGGTTCAGCTCTTGATATGATAGTTTCAGCCAATGGGTACCCGATCTGTAATAAAAAGGATATACAAAATGTGTCATATTCGGCTTCTGATTGGATATATAACTTTGATTAGGCATATGAGCTTAATTTGCTCAGCATGTTATAATAAAATGCCAAAGTTTGGGTGACTCAAAACCTATGAATAATGCATACAATATATATAAAAATATACTGAGCTTGCTGAAAGTTGCTATGTAGTGCAATTTATGTATCTGCGTTCTGTAAATTTGATGCATATGTTGCATTCAGCTTGTTTGTTGTGCCCGTGTCATACATGTGAGGGTTCACTCTTGTTTATTCAGTTTTTTTGTTGGTTCTGTTAGCCTTTGGCGGCATGTTTGCCTTTCTATCACAATCTTAAAACAAAGGGTATTTTTCAGACCTTCATTCTGGAGCCATTTGACGATGCCTGAAATTGTCCAGGTTGTAATTTGAGTATAATGCGGGTAACTGGACTCCGAATGATGATCCAAATATCTTTTGAGTGGATTTTGTAAATTGGATCTGCAAACACACAAGAGGGTAAAGGGTCCCGAAACTTGCATCCAGGGAGACACTCACGGTGCTCAAGTCAAGAACGATATAGAGAATTTTTTTCCGAAAACAATATAGAGAAATTTCTATACAATAAGTTGGAGTTCTTAAGCGTGTATATAACGTACCTTGATATAAAGAATGATGATTCTTTATATAGGCTTCCTTCATAGGGTAGTAAATGATGCAGCATTGAAGTAGTAGTTGAAGATGTGGAGCTGTTAGGAAGCTGTTATTGAGTAGACATGGCTCTTAATGCGATAATCATGGGGCAGTTTGTAGAGAGTTGGATAATTCCCAGATAAGTAATAGGGTATAACTGCCATTTGAGGTCGGGGCTACCTTTTCCTGAGCTGAATATAAGCGACCGATCGAGGTGAACATGCACCATGTCTGTAGTGCAAGGTATTAATGCATCCATGCAAGTTCATGCACAACAACAGCAACAATTCAACATTTGTTCGAACAATACAGCAACAAACCTCCTAAATCATGATTTGAAGGTTTGTTGCTGTATTGTTCGAACAAATGTTGAATTGTTGCTGTTGTTGTGCATGAACTTGCATGGATGCATTAATACTCCCCCTCAAACGAGGCTAGGACTTGGGAGTAGGCTGAGTTTGTCTCTAAGTGTTTGAAAGACATATTTGGGAAGAGGTTTGGTGAATATGTCTGCAAGCTGATTTTGTGAAGAGACATGTTTGGTGATTAAGAGTTTTCTGGCTACTTGCTCTCTTACATAATGGTAGTCAAGCTCAATATGTTTGCTTCTGGCATGAAAAACAGGATTAACGGTCATATAGAGGGAGCTGAGGTTGTCACATAGAAGTGTAGGAGTGGAGGGCTACTAGAGCCCACCATGGCATCTTCAAACCTAACCCCAAATATGCCCTCACCAGTACTTACAACAGCATCCCCACAGAACCAAAGTCTGTCAAAAGTGCCATCAAACATGAAGGATGGCACCTAGCTATGAAAGAAGAAATGCAAGCCCTAATTGATAATCAAACATGGCAGTTGGTACCTAGAACACCTGCTATGCATGTCATAGGCTCTAAATGGGTGTTTAAGGCTAAACTAAAAGCTGATGGCTCACTAGACAGATTAAAGGCAAGATTAGTGGCCAAAGGCTTTGCTCAAATACATGGAGTAGATTATGTTGAGACCTACTCACCTGTTATTAAACCAAGTACTATCAGGGTTATTTTATCCTTGGCTCTATCCTATAATTGGTCTATTAGACAATTAGATGTCAAGAATGCTTTCTTGCATGGTCATATCACAGAAACTATCTTCATGGAGCAGCCCCCAGGTATGTGTGATCCTCACTCTCCCACTCATGTTTGTAAGTTAAAAAAGGCCCTATATGGCTTGAAGCAAGCCCCAAGGGCTTGGTTTGACAGATTTAGTGCCTTTTTACTTACTTATGGATTCCATTGCGACTTATCGGACCCTCACCGCTTATATATCACACTAACTTGAAAAACCCTATTTCTTCTTCTCTATGTAGATGATATGCTTGTCACAGTTCCCATGCAGAGTCACTACAATCTTTCATTCATGAGCTCCACTCAGAATTTGCCATGAAAGACCTAGCACAATCCATCATTTTCTTGGTGTCCAAATACAACATACTCCTCAAGGCATGCTGCTACATCAGTCTCATTATGCCACCACACTGATTCACAGAGCTGCATTACAAGACTGCAAACTAGCCAACACCCCAATGGCCACAAAACCTCTCATTCCTCTTCAATCTCCTCCAGCAGATCCTACTTTTTACAGAAGCCTTATAGGTGGCCTGCAATATCTCACATTTACCAGGCCAGACATCAGTTTTGCTGTCAACTGCTTATCACAATACATGCAAGCCCCTACTCAGTTTCACATGCAACAAGTCCACAGACTCCTCAAATATGTTAAAGGCACTCTCACTCTTGGCATATCTCTCAAACATTCATCCAGACTCAACTTATATGCCTTCTCAGATGCAGATTGGGTTGCCTGCCCTGATACCAGACGCTCCATTATAGGTTATTGTACCTTTCTAGGCCCTAATATCATCTCCTGGTGTGCCAAAAAGCAACCAACAGTCTCCAGATCAAGTACAGAAGCTGAATATAGGGCCATGGCACACACAGCAGCAGAAGTTACTTGGCTCACTCATCTCCTACAAGAACTCCATGTTTCTTTGCCCTCCACTCCTACACTTCTATGTGACAACCTCAGCTCCCTCTATATGACCGTTAATCCTGTTTTTCATGCCAGAAGCAAACATATTGAGCTTGACTACCATTATGTAAGAGAGCAAGTAGCCAGAAAACTCTTAATCACCAAACATGTCTCTTCACAAAATCAGCTTGCAAACATATTCACCAAACCTCTTCCCAAATATGTCTTTCAAACACTTAGAGACAAACTCAGCCTACTCCTAAGTCCTAGCCTCGTTTGAGGGGGAGTATTAATGCATCCATGCAAGTTCATGCACAACAACAGCAACAATTCAACATTTGTTCGAACAATACATCAACAAACCTTCAAATCATGATTTAGGAGAGATAAGGTTGTTTTTGGAGAGATAAGGAAGAGTTTAAATCATGATAATGCTGATGAGTTTTTCGGTTGTTAAAGAGTTCTATGGCTACTTAATCTCTTATGTAATAGTAGGATAGTTTGTTATGGTTGTTTCTTTTAAATATGTAAACCAAAATCTATCTGATCAATTCTGTTTCTGGATAACAAACCAGATTTCGACTGTATAAGTAGGAAAGCATTCTGTATCATTTGATCAAGAAAAATTATTGAATAAAAATCCCTTTTATGATCTAAATTGTGTTTTTTCTACACAAGGCTCGAGACGTCTTACGCCGTGCCGACCATAGAAAACAGAAGCTAGACGACATGCGCCATGTCGGACAGAGGACGATCTGCATCGTCATGATGATAAGGGCGACATGTGTTATGATGCATAGGCTAGTTTTGCTGAAGCGGTATTCAAAATTATGTTTAAGACCCGAAAAATGTCACGCGTATGGCAGCCAATCATACCCATGCCAATCTTGTTAAATTGGATGGATTTATATGAACCAATACCATGCATATTTTATATTAGTCAATATGGGATCAAGTTTGATATTAAGAATGATTAGCTAACCGATTTTATACAAGTCGTTTTTCACGTGGATGAATTGGAAGTATTTTGATAACCGATTGATTCTTGCTACTTGAGTGAATTGTATAGATATCCCTTCTTTTAAAATAAAAATAAAAATAGGCATAGATCCAAATTGTGTCGCTATATAAGGTACACAAACAAATAAGATAATATTAATTTGATAAGCATTAATTGAAAGAAATAAAAAGAGGTACATTGATCATGCACCCACCCCATCCCCACCCCCTCCTTACAAAACAAGCATGGCTGCCATAGCCAACATGATGGTGATGAATGTAAAAACATTCTGTTTCAAACCGGTAGCAGAATTGGGATTAATAAGATGTGCTTCTACAGTATAAAATTCTCCAGAATCTTCATCTTTCACTTTGATGCTTGAGGAACAATTATACTCTGTCCAACCAATTGTCTGATTTTCAAGATCATAAACCACAAGCTTATTGGATAATACAATATCTCCTAATATTATCATCTCATTTCCCTCATCGTTTTTCATGCCACCTTTTTGCCATCCAATACACCATTGTCCTTTATCATTTATTTCCAGAAGGTATTCATGTGGAGATATCCTCAAAGAAGCTGAATGTTTAAAATGAAACGTTATCTCTGGGTAATCTCGGTCTATATTGTTTCCCAGGTAATGGAAGCACTGGAATTTCGAGTATGGAAAGAATTCAGTTTTGGGTTTTTTTTCAAATATCTTTTTGAGTACTGCCTCGTAGATGGTTTCAGGTAGATGTGCTAAGGTTGCGCCGCTGTCGATCACCGTCTTCCGCCCGAAATCCAATAAACCATCTGTCGTCTGGACTTTAATGGTTTCGCCATCTATCTCGATTTCCTTCAGTTTCACAGTGTAATGTGTTGTGTCCGGGTCCATTGGTGTTACTTGTAGGTTTGTTTCCATTACTTCACCGATTGCAAATATTCCACCTCCAACATCTCCATCTAAACAATGTGAGAATATTCTCTTAGTTTTGCCTTGAGAAGCAAGCTGTGAGATAATGGATGTATCCTTTTGCCCAAAACCAACTATCCCATCAACTCTATCTGTGGATGTACCTTCTGATCCTGAATGCCCAAATGAGCATCCAAATGATATTTTCCCAGTCGTAGGTTTCGTTTTATTGTCACCGATTACTTGATCAAAATTGACTATATCCGAGACGAAATATCCCTGCGAGCCGCTACCATCGGCATATGTGATGGTATATGTGCATGGTTGTCCATATCCACAACCAAAATCAGTACCTTCATAGACGGTCTTACAGAACGTTTCCTCACAGGAAATCATACTGTTTGAGGAGGAAGTTTTGGGATCATAAAGTTTCAAATCAAGGCCAAGGCTGCTTTTATCGGGGCATGTATCACAACCTGCACAATTAACCCACAAGATATCACTTCCTGTATCGACCTGGACATGATAATCTACTTGAGAAATTCCAATGGAAAGCTTTGTGTAGTAAAGGGCGGCGTCGGTGATTCTGTCATCGCCACCTAAGGGTAAAGCCATGGACGCCAAAGCTCTTCCATGGCGTTTCGCGTCATGGGCTTTTAATTGGCTTGGTAATGAATTCTTCCGGCCTCCATATCTGTGTTTTACCCCGAACACCACGTTATTCCCCATCGCTGCATTGCTAGAAAGCAATGCAATTACAAGGACAACAAGGCTGTAAGAAAAAATGCGTTTTCGCCTTTGATGATCCATTGATAATGTCATCATGTTATGACGAAAAAAGAATACACAGCCTTGAGGTAAAAAAAAGAAAAAGAAGAAGAAGAAGAGGGGATGGGGGTCCTAAAATGAGGAGGGGAGAGATTTGAAAGGCAAATGTGAATGAGGATGCATTAAAGGTGAGGAAAGAAACTATGTCAATAGGTAACTTTCTTTAGCTAGAAAAACGGGAGTAGTATGTATGGTCACAAATAGAAAAACTTTTTAAGGTAAATATTAAGTCAACCGTATGTTTCTTTCCGGTAGTATGTGTGAGGTAAGTTATTCTACGGTACTGATTTTATTGATGATATCAGGTGGAGGATTGAAATTTGTTTTATTTATTATTTCTCACATTATAATAGTGTGTAGGGATGAATTGGTCACATCCCACCCTTCATTTGATATCACTCATCAATTAATGTTGTATAATAACTTGTCTCAATACATAATACCCACACACGATACTTGGAAATCATTCAATCTAACATTAGGTAATTTCATCACAGTCTATATTTAATATTTAAATAGCTATTAATTGTTGCTTAAATAAAAATAGCAATTTTTTTTTTTTTTTAAGGAAATGTATGTTTTTCCTATAAGATTGCTTAAGCATAATATATAAAGTAAACCACAAGTATGTATGACGCACATTTTTCGGATCCCAACTTTTTATCCGGAAAAAAACATTCGGTACGCACATAATTAAATTTAATCAATTATATACGTAAGTGTGACATTTTATTAGCATCAGACTACAAAGCGAAAAATAAAAGGATAGTCTCGAAAATCGAAAACGACATTCAAAAGTCGAATGGAAGGCAACAATGAAGCGATTCACTTTACATCCAAATATTGAAAGACAAACTTAGGGTCCAATGCCAATCATGGCAAAAGTCTAAACATCATCAAGATACAGCATAAACGTAGTTGCTGGACAGATTTCTGTTCAGTCAGAGTACCCATCTATCTGAGTCGATTAATTGAAATTTACATACAACCAAGAGAGAATCACTTTGATCCGAAAAAAACCCATTAATATTTGTCTTATGCATATAGTCTGCCCCCTTAAATTTTTTATTTGCCTTTAAAAAAATTATTGTCCCTCATGCTTGAGATCGTGTCCGCCCCTCTCAGCCTTAACAACTAGCTCCAGCAACACACCAACAAAACCACGTGATTTGTTACTTGTCCAATGCTATAAGACAATTAATCATTTATAGATATTGTTATGACGGATGGAGATAACTTCAGATGCAAAAAATAGAAACAGATGCAATCCAACGTAAATAATCAAAGGAGATAACAGAAAACAAGAAGACCACGATTTAACGTGGAAAACCCTCTCAAAGTGAGAGATAAAAAACCACGGGCGAGAAATAGATCTTTATTATTATGCACCGAGAGTACTGATTTCACACACACGAGACAATGCAACAACAATCAGTATTTATAGGCACAAATCCCTAAACTCTAGCCGCAAGGAATCTTTGTCTGATACGCCATAAATACCCCTACACGTGTCCTCATTTTAATGACACTATACAAATGACATCAGATATTCATACATAATGTAAATAGCAGATGTGGGACCTGCTCAGATTCCAAGACTCAGCAGACTTCACTCTGCTGATGTAAGCCTCGATGAGACTCCACCCTACCGATGCAATGTGAATTGAATACACTTCTCACCGCCCATCACACACCGAGTCTTCGATTGTTCCACTAGATGTAGAGTTTATGTCACTTTACTGACAAATCTCCACCTTCACTTCAACTCTCACCAGAGTCAAACAGATTGCATAACCAGATGTACTTGTACCAGATGCATTCGTCAATGCCAGATGTACTTGTACCAGACTATCTCCACAAAGATCCACTCCACCGATCCGCCTCTCGAGAGTTTCTGAAACATATTATAAGCTCAATATTCGGTAAGTCCAGCAAAGTCGAAACTTACTCTATCGAATCGGTTTAGTGAACATATCAGCAGGATTCTCCTTTGTGCCAATCTTCTTCACCACAACCCTCTTCTCATTTCTCAGAAAATGATACCTGACATCAATATGCTTGGTTCTCTCATGATGAACCTGATCCTTGGCTAAACATATTGCACTTAGGCTGTCACAATATATCTCAGCCTGATCCTGATGCAACCCCAAATCACTGACTAGCCCTTTCAACCAGATACCCTCCTTAGCTGCTTCAGTAAGAGCCATGTATTCTGCTTCAGTAGTTGATAAGGCTACTGTAGCTTGAAGAGTAGCTTTCCAGCTGACCACCGCATTTCCCAATGTAAACACATAACCAGTCATTGATTTTCTACTGTCAACATCACTGTATAATCAAGATCACAAAGAGCACGTGTGACTGCACTAGTATCACCTCCATAAATGAGACCAACATCGGATGTACCTCTCTCGTGTACCGAATATCCTTGTAAATAACTTTCCAGTGTTCCTTTCCGTGTTGAGCCATAAACACTAACAACACCGATCGCTGACGAGCGGATCGAGGCCTAGTGCATACCATGGCATACATCGATCGCCAACCGCACTAGCATAGGAACTTTGACATATACTCATTCTCTTCAAATGATCGTGAAGCATAAATGCACAAACGAACATTTGATACCATATGAGTATCTATTGGTTTTGCAAAGCAGATATCCCAAACTTGGCCAATATCTTCACGCACATAACCTCCTTTGAGACAAGAACGCTTTCTTACGCTTTCTATCTCTCCAGATCTCTATCCCCAAGATTTTCTTGGTCGCACCCAAATCCTTCATTTCAAACTCAAGATCGAGAAGGTTCTTCGATTTTGAATATCGACTTCCGCGGCAAAGAATCAACATGTCATCCACATACAAGACAAGATAGATATGAGATCCATCTTTCAAAGAGATCGTGGTATACACAATACCATAAGGACTTCTGTTGTAACCTCTTGAAGCATAAAACTCACAAACCTTTTATACCACTCGCTGCTTTGGAGCTTGCTTCAAACCATACAATGATTTCTTCAACTTGCAAACATAATTTTCCTTGCCAGGGAACTTGAAAACCCTCGTGATGTGTCATGTATATCTCCTTATCCACCTCACCATGTAGAGCAGCTTTCATCTAATTGCTCAAATCCAGATCCTGTTGTGCCACCATTGCTAGTAACACCCTGATTGAGGTATGTCTGACCACTGGTGAAAATATTTCATCAAAGTCAACCCCTACCTTTTGACTGAATCCTCTTGCAACCAAATGTGCCTTATACTTGACCCCTTCTGCCTTAGTTATTCCTTCATTTTTCTTGAAAATCCATTTACAAGTAACAACTCCCTTGTCAGTAGGCTGGTTGACCAATTCCCAAGTCTGGTTCTTCAACAATGACTCCATTTCATCTCCCATGGCTGCATGCCATTGAGATGCTTCTGTACATGTCACTTTCCCTGTAAGTAGTAGGTTCAGCAACCTCTACCTCTTCTACAACTTGGAGTGCATATCCAGCCAAATCATCATACCCATATCTCCTTGAAGGTATCCCAACATTAGATCTTCTAGGCACTGGCGGCAAATGGACTCTCTGACATTAATGTTTGTATGACGCCTCACCGAGGTCTCGGTGAGGGTGGCTTGAATCGGATTCTGGTTCATTATCCAGATCAAGATATAGTGTTGATTTGGATCCACCGATTGTTGCATATCGGTGAGACTCCACCTGAAGCTCCACCTGCTTTCAACACTATCGATTCAAAGATCGGTTTCTGATTCGATGAGACCTTCCCACCGATGAGTTTAACATAGAATTTTCATCAAACACAACATCCCTACCGAGGATTACTCTGACTCTGCCGATGACCAAATTATATATCCTTCACTCCATCACCATACCCCACAAACACTCCTTCTTGGCTCTTGGCTCCAACTTCCTTCACTAACATGATAGTAAGTCAGACTCCCAAAAACCCTTAGAACGAGAGTAGTCACAGGCTTGCTTGCGACCACATCTCAAATGGTGTCTTGAGATTGATCCATGTGTGAGGAATCCTGTTGATTAAGTAGCAAGCTTTTTTTTACAAACTCTCGCCCAAAATCTCCTTGATAAACCAAACTTGAGAAAGCATACATCTTGCCCTCTCCAAAGAGAGTTTGATTCATCCTTTCACCTACACCATTCTCACGAGGTGTATTCCTTACAAGATGATGTCCGGCAATACCTCACCGCACAAAATGAATCAAAATCATTCCAGCAGAATTCCAGACCATTATCTGTACGAAGCTTCTTGATTTTCTTGCTTAACTGATTCTCCACTAGGGCCTTCCACTGCTTGAAGTTACTGAATGCATCACTTTTGTTCTTCATCATCACCACCCAAGTCATCCTCGAATAGTCATCTATGAATGACACAAAATATATGTGACCACCCAATGACTCAACTTTAGATGGACCCCAACAGTCTGAATGGATATAATCAAGTGATGTTTTTGTGTTGTGCAACCCTGCTGAGAACTTACTTCTATGCAATTTCCCAAACACACAATGCTCACAAAAATCCAGATTCTTGACCTTATATCCCCCAAGAAAACCTGCTGAAGAAAGAATTTGCATACCCCTTTCACCCATGTGACCTAGTCTCATGTGTCACAGCTGAGTCTGCTAAGGCCCATCAGAATCTTGAGGATGCAACAAAGCAGCCTCCAGATACAGTAGATCCTTGTAATATACACAAGGTTCCCCTCTTGATGCCTTTGAGGACTACAACTGAATCTTTGAAGACATTCCGATGTCCACCTTCACCCTTGAAATTGAACCCCTTGTTGTCCAGTAGACTGAGAGATACCAAATTCTTGGTCATCTGTGGAACATGTCTTACATATTTCAGTGTACAAAATTTACCATCTTCTGTCCTTAACTTTACTGAGCCAATTCCCACAACTTTGCAAACCTTGTTGTTGGCCATATAGATTTGACCACCATTTATCTGCTCATAAGTAGAAAACCACTCCATGTTTGGACAAATATGGTAGGATGCTCCAGAATCAAGTATCCACACATCATTATGATGTGTAGAATCCCCTGCAACTAGAACCAGATCCTCATCAGATTGCTCAGTAGCTAGGGCTACTGTGCCAGAATTGCCTTCCTACTGTTTCTTCTTCCTTGGACAATTGGACATCCAATGTCCCTGCTCCTTAGAATAATTACAGACATCAGTAGACTTAGGACCTTTGGACCCTGACTTCTTTTTCTTCTTCTGTCCATATCATTTTCCACTATTGCTACTAGCAACAAGCCCATGACTTGATCATCTGCTCCAGCTGCCTTGTGTCTAAGCTCCCTGGCATGTAAGGCAGACCTTACATCCTCTAAAGCTACTGTATCCTTCCCAACTATGAAAGACTGCACAAAGTTTTCATATGATGCCGGTAATGACACCAACAGGATTAGGGCTGCATCTTCATCTTCAATATTAACATCAATATTCCTTAAATCAAGTAATATTGTGTTCAGCTAGTCAAGATGGTCCCTCAGTGGACTCCCTTCATGCATCTTTAAACTGAACAACCTCTGTTTCAACAACAACTTGTTGGTCAGTGACTTGGTCATATACAGGCTTTCAAGCTTCTTCCACAACTTGGCTACGGTGTCTTCCTCAGCAACCTCAGTGATAACATCATCAGATAAGCATAACATGATGGTTGAATGTGCTTTCCCTTCCAGACTGGCATAATCTGCTGCACATGTATTTGGTTTGTCAGATAAAGGACTCCACAAACCCTACTGTTTCAACAGTGCACTCATCTTGATTTGCCACAGACCAAAATTGTTCCTTCCTGTAAATTTATCGATTTTCACGTTTACTGCTGACATCTTTTCTTGATAAAGATCACAACTTTATCACAGATCCTAGCACCTTACTAAAGGTCTTGGTGAAGATAAAGTTGATCGCATGCATTTGTTTTCTCCGTAACCTCGCCTCGATACCACTGGTTATGACGGATGGAGATAACTTCAGATGCAAGAAATAGAAACAGATGCAATCCAACGTAAATAATCAAAGGAGATAACAGAAAACAAGAAGAACATAGATTTAACGTGGAAAACCCCTCTCAAAGTGAGAGAGATAAAAAAAACCACGGGCAGAAAAGAGATCTTTATTATTATGCACTGAGTTACAGATTTCACACACTCAGACAATGCGACAACAACTGTATTTATAGGCACAAATCCCTAAACCCTAGCCGCAAGGAATCTTTGTCCGATGCGCCATAAATACCCCTACACGTGTCCTCCTTTTAATGACATCAGATAGTCATCACATAACGTAAATAGCGGATGTGGGACCTGCTTTGTATTCCAAGACTCAAAGAGACTTCACTCTGTGACAAGAAGCCTCGATGAGACTCCACCCTACTGATGCACAGAATTGAATACACTTCTCAGCTGTCCATCACACAGCTAAGTCATCAGATTGGTTCCACTAGATGTAGAGTTTGTTGGACAATCTTATTCAAAAACGAAAGAAAAATTACAAAGAAACGAAAAACAACAAATTCGAATTACAATTGCAAAGAAAACGGAAAAGGATATATGATTCGAGCCCTGTGTTGCACACAGTTTCCTTAAGACTAATTCGTCCCCTCACCTTCGTGTGCCGTGAGCTTCAAATGGGACGTTAATCTCCCAGATATAGAACGGATAGCAATGACAGAAAGCACAACACCTTCAATTGCTTAAGAACCTTGTAGTTTGAACTCTCGCCATGTAGAAAAGAAGTAAGAAGAAGCATATTGCTTGGTGTAAAATTCGGTTCAGATCTTGTTTCTTTATATAGGCTTTATTCTCGTAGGGATGTCATAAAACAGATGGAATTCGAAGTGGAACGACCTCACCGTATTGAATGTCATTACAAGAAAGAAGTTCAAAAATAAAGGTTCGAGTTGCAAACCCGAACCTTCACCGGAGCCTTTGAATCGAGTTTCATTCGTGTCCGCCGCAGGACGCCGCCACACAAGTTCAAGTTGAAATCCGGATGGATTTGCACTTCCTCGCTCGCTGCGTGAGAACGGTGTATAAAGTTGGTAATTTCTTACCACTACACCAAAACAACATCATATATATGTTGGCTCTTTTCCTTCCTTCCTTCCAATGTGGGAGAATTTGGTTTCTCCAATTTTCACTTTATTACTAACACTTTTCATTCACCACTTAGGCCCAATAGGCCCAATTTGACATATCATTTATCATATCCATTTTAACCATCATTTTCCAACAATCCCCACATGAATGGAATAGTGTTGAAACCCTAGCAAAGGCTCTAAGAATGAAAATGAGAGTTCAAGGTAGATCAATGCATAGGATAGGTAGGTGTGACCCTTTGAACCTTCCTTGATTAAATATGTTTACTTTCTTGGTGACTAGTAGACGCGATGTCCTTGAACTATTCTCGCTTGATGTAAATGATGACATATCAACCACACTGCATCTACCTATCAACATAGGTTCTTGCGGTTATGTCCATTTTGGCCGTGGACATCCGCCTGTTCAAAGAAGAGTTTCTAAGAATTGCGCCTCACAATTCCTTTGAAGCGCCTCTCTTCTCTATTACATAGGTGATTCCGTAATTCAAATTTTCTCAAAATATTCTTCTTACACAAATCATTAAAAGCTCTTCTCGTGAGCTTATCCTCGCTCAATCTCACTGCTTTCTTCATCTTAGAATGAGCTTGAGGGTTACCCCCACAAAGGCTTTACTTCGGCAATTAGGTTTTCCCATTGAACCAAGATCTTGGGATCTCCATTCTACAAGGTTGGGTTTTCCTTCACAAAAGTTTTATTCCATGGGCTTTAGTCCCATTCCGCTTGATGATTTAGGAACTACCTCTCTATTTAACCCTTTGGTTAGCGGATCCGCAAGATTATCCTTTGACTTAACATAGTCTAAGGTAATCGTACCAGTTGAGAGTAGTTGTCTAATGGAATTATGTCTTCGGCATATGTGCCTAGACTTACCATTATACATTATGTTCTGTGCTCTTCCAATCGCAGATTGACTGTCACAGTGAATACATATTCCTGGCACTGGCTTCGGCCATTGAGGAATATCCTCTAGGAATTGATGCAACCATTCTGCCTCTTCCCCACATTTATCCAATGCCACAAACTCAGATTCCATTGTGGATTTGGTTATCACGGTTTGTTTGGAAGATTTCCAAGACACGGCTCCACCGCCTAACGTGAATACAAAGCCACTTATGGATTTTGAATCCTTTGAATCTGAAATCCAATTTGCATCAGTATATCCTTCTATAACAATTAGTTCTCTTGTATAGTGAAGGCCATACTTACGAGTATATCTTAAGTATCTCAGTAACCTCACTATAGCTTTCCAATGTTCATGACTCGGATTTCTAGTATATCTACTTAGCTTGCCAACAAATGTAGTTTATATCCGGTCTAGTACAACTCATTAAGTACATTAGACTTCCAATGATCCTTGCGTACTCTAATTGAGATACACCTCACCTTTATTTTTGAACAAAGGTTGACTTTGATCTATTGGAGTTCTAGCTTCATTTGAGTCATCTTTATTGAATTTTTCCAGATTTTATCAATATAATTAGATTGACTCAAAATGAGACCATTAGAATTTCTTGTAATTCTAATTCCCAATATCATCTCTCGCTAAACCCATATCTTTCATTTCAAATCAAGCGTTTAACATATCTTTGGTAGATTTGATCATCTTATCATTACTACCAACTATCAAAGATGTCATCCACATAAAGACATAAGATGACATAGTCATCTTTTGTTTCTTTCATGTAAATACATTTATCACATTCATTGGTTTTGAACCCTTTTTTCAAGCATAACATGATCAAACTTTTGATGTCATTGTTTTGGTGCTTGTTTTAAGCCATATAATGACTTAACCAATTTACACACTTTCTTATCTTGTCTCGACTAAAAAACCCTCGAGGTTGTTCCATGTAGATTTCTTCTTCTAAATCTCCATTTAAGAAAGCGGTTTTCACATCCATTTGATGTACTTCTAAATTACGCATAAGCGGCTATAGCAAGTACCATCCTAATGGAAGTTATTCTCGTCACTGGAGAATATGTGTCAAAATAATCAAGACCTTCGTTTTGACTATAACCTTTTATTACTAGTCTGGCCTTATATTTATCAATAGATCCATCAAGTTTCATTTTCCTCTTAAAGATCCATTTTGATCCTAGTGGCTTACATCCTGGAGGTAGATCAACTAACTCCCAAGTATGATTTTGCAATATAGAGTCTATTTCACTATTTATTGCTTCTTTCCACATTGGACCTTGAAAGAAGTTGTCGCTTCTTTAAAGCTTTGAGGATCTGTCTCTGTCATATAAGTGATAAAATCTTCACCAAAAGATTTTTCACCCTCGACCTTTTGCTTCTTCTTGGCTCAACCTCAGTTGGCTCTTCTTCATTTACTTGTTCAGAAGGGTGATCCTGAACATGAACACGCTTTAATGAACTAGGTTCATTTGTTTTAGCCGAAATACATTCTCAAAGAACGATGCATTTCTTGATTCCATTATCGTATTTTTATGTATTTCAGGATTATCCGACTTATACACAAGAAATCGATAAGCACTAATGTTGTGTGAATATCCAATGAATATACAATCAACAGTTTTTGATCCTATCTTTACTACTTTGGGTGTAGATGCGAGCACCTTTGCAAGGCACCCCACACTTTCAAGTATTTGTAAGAAGGTGGTTTACCTTTCCACGATTCATAAGAGTTTTCTCTTGTTTCTTTCGGGTATCTTATTTAAAAGATAATTGCTAGAAAGGATAGCTTCCCCACAAGTTTTGTGATACTCTGAACTCAACAACATTGAATTCATCATTTCTTTCAATGTTCGATTTTTCCTTCAAAGAATCGCATTCGATTGTGGTGACCATGGCGCGGTTATTTCATGAATAATCCCATGTTCGGCACAAAAATCACTTAGTGGTGCCAAATATTCACCACCTCTATCGCTCGGAGTATTTTGATCTTTTTCCATGTTGATTCTCAACTTTTTTACGAATAGAATAAATTTATCTATCGCTTCATATTTTCCTTTTAACAAGTATACATAGCAATATTTAGTGCAGTCATCGATAAAGGTAATAAAATATTTATTACCGCCTCTCGATTGCACAATTTTAAGATCACACACGTCCCTATGTATTAGTTCGAGTGGTTGCGTATTTCTTTCAACATTTTGAAAAGACGCTCTTGTTAATTTCGCTTCAACACAAGTTTCACACTTATGTTCTTTATCAATTTCGAATTTGGGGATATATTTTAGACTTATTAATCTACGCAGGGAATCGTAATTAACATGTCCTAGTCTACCATGCCATAAGGAAGGTGACTCAACCAAGTAAGCGGAACCAAAGAAATATTATTATTGATATTGTTTGGCCTAATGACCATTACATTCAGCTTGACCATACCATTACATGCATACCCCTTACCGACATACATACCACTCTTAGTTAAAGTAAACTTGTCGGACTCTAAAACAAGACGGAAGCCATTCTTATTCAACAAAGACTCAGCACACCGATTCTTGCACATATCCGGGACATATAGCACATTCTTCGAGTTAGATGCTTGCCGAAGTCATCTTCGAATCACTTCTCCTTTTCAAATATAGCGTAAGTAGCCGAGTTTCCCATGAACAAAGTCTCATTACCTTGAACTGACTCGAACGTAGTAAAAACTTCCCTGTCAGAGCATATGTGCCTTGTAGCTCCTATGTCTACCCACCATTCTCTAGGATTTGAATCCATCATGTTCACTTCTGACACAACGGCACAAAGATCACTATCTTCCATGCCTTGAGTAATATTTCTTTCAACAATATTATTCTTTGGTAGCTTTTCAACGAAACATGCAATTATAAAAGCCTTACTAAGCTGTATATTTTCAGCTTGAACGTCCTGAAGAATCATCCATAATTCTTCGATCTGTTCGATGAGTGGTCTTGAATCCACCATCTTGTATTCCACAAGATATAACCATAAAAAATTATCATGAGGATTTAAATCAAACCCGATTTAATTCACACAAATAATCATATGGTTGCACACACGTTATTTACAATGATGCACCTCAGGGATTGTTGTAAATACATAAACTTCAACAATTCCTCCATTATTTGGTTCGAACACGACGATACCAACATAATAAAATTTGCATTATAGACAGTATCCTCAGACTACCGCTATAATTTTAAAGCAAATTCATTTTATTTCATAACATGTATAGAATTAAATTTTAAATTGATAAAATTTACATCTATTTTATAACATGTATTAAAATTTTGGACAAATAATAAAGTATTGCATTACTAATAAATTCGTTATAGAATATTAAAAGTCACAACACTTTAATTATAATATACATTAATAAATCATATGCTATCTTATATGATTATATGTATAGATCCAATGACCACAAAATGGACTACATCCATTAATATACATACAATTAAATTTCTCGAAGAAATTTAATAATATTTTATTATTCCGTGAGTATCAAATGAAATCACTCAACGAAATTTGTGAGTATTAACACTCCACGTCTTATGTCACAAAAATAATGTTGTGTCACAACAAATTATACTATAATCAAATACAGAATTATAATTAAATAATTCTCAATCGAATAATTATTTCATTCCTGAAATAATAACAACAAAACTCATTTACACAAAATGATTTTGAGTCCACAAAAATTTTCCTCGGAAAATATATCACATGCGTCACAACAAACATAATTACATATATATATATGTATAAATTTTGATCATCTTCATGTGATCATGTATTTTTTTCCTGTTGATAATATTTACTCATAAATAATATCATAAAATATGCTCAATATGTTAAATGAATTGACAAACTAATTTACAATAATTACAGACATCGGTAGACTTAGGACCTTTGGACCCTGACTTCTTTTTCTTCTTCTGTCCATATCCTTTTCCACTATTGTCGCTAAGAACAAGCCCAATGTACTTGATCGCATGCTCCAAAGCTGACCTTTTGTATCTAAGCTCCCTGGCATGTAAGGCGCACCTTACATCCTCTAAAGCTACTGTATCCTTCCCAACTATGAAAGATCGCACAAAGTTTTCATATGATGCCGTAATGACACCAACAGGATTAGTACGATCTTCATCTTCAATTTTAACATCAATATTCCTTAAATCAAGTAATATTGTGTTCACCGGTCAAGATGGTCCTCGGTGGACTCCCTTCATGCATCTTTAAACCGAACAACCTCTGCTTTCAACAACAACTTGTTGGTCAGTGACTTGGTCATATTGATAAGAGTCAATTTGACTCAGTTTTTATATACATTTTGTACCTCGTAACGACTCATTTAGGTTATTACCAGGAGTAATCGGCGTAGTTTTGATATAGGTTATGTATTTTGTGGATCCCGAGATCTAGTTATTTATTTCGTGATTAACGGGGTTATTCCGGTAATTTTGTACACTTTCGGTCATTCTCGGTCACCCCAAAGTCCCGTGGGGGTTATATTTGGTATGTTTTTGATCCATTTTCAGGTCTTAGGTGCTCGAGAATGTCGTGGAGTGTAAACCGGAGCTTCGGGATCAAGAAATCAAGTCTTTTGTGGAAAAATGATGACGCGTCGACACTGTCACCTTAGCGCTCCCTTTGTGTCGGCTTTTGGCTCGTGAATGTTGTTTGTTACATTTTGTGAAGGAAATTTCGACAGCGCCTACTGCAGGTACTTATAAAAACTCTCCACTTAGTGGAGAGTTAAAACATCATGCATACTTAGTTTATCTTCAGCACTTCTTTAGTTCGTTTTTCAGACCTAGATAAGTTTTATGAACTTGGATTTCATGTTTTTGGATTAACTTCAAGTACAAATCGCTTATTGATCGTTGTATACTTGTGACGGATCTCAAGACGGTTTTTACTGTTTCGTTGATTTTCGGTTATTTTCATCAATAAGAGGTATTTCTAATCTTCATTTCTAGCTCAATTACTTATGCTTAACTTGTTTGATAGTGTTTTCATGGATAGAATGATTAGCTAATTTCCCTATAGCCGAGTTATGCAATGAATGTTAAAATCGAGCCGTAGTTCGGATCTTGGGAGAATTTGTGATGTGTTGTAGTTCGTTTTGACATTGATTGTTGTCCTAAAACTTATGCCTAATGACGATTGTTGAATTCGCGACTTAATAATCGTATTTTACGTATTCTCTTTACATATGTATTTTGCGAGAGGGTGCGGGAAAAGGGGTTTTAGGATTTCCGTGTAAAACCGACTAAGTGTTTAGATTCGGTTTCGTGTGTAAGGTTTATATTGTTGTTGACAAGCGTCTCATTCGAGCGTAAACCGTATCGAGTCAGTTAAATCCGGGTTGCGGACTGTTGAACTCGATATAGGAAGCTAGGTTGTTGAAATTGGCGCCTAGGTTCGGAATTAGGAGATGACATCCTCCAATCAATGTCAATCAAGGTTAGTAGTCCAAGTTCTCCCGGGAATGAGCTAGGGTTCGAGAGTAAGCATTCGGAACATTTCTCGGCTATCTCTTTTAATCGTTTAAACCTCGTAGTGTGATAGAACCGTGGTAGTTATAGTGAATTAGATTGATAAAGGTGACGAGAGTTAGTTTTGTTCTATGTTAAACAAATTGAAAGGCTGTCGATCTAAACTCGAGATGAAGCTAGCCGAGGTACTTAACTCGTGTCCCTGAGGGATACGACCTTGCTTGCCAGTTTATATTACAACCGACTCGGTACTCTGCCGGTCAAAGTTGGTTACTATATAAAACGGCCATCACATATACAGGCTTTCAAGCTTCTTCCACAACTTGTCTACGGTGTCTTCCTCAGCAACCTCAGTGATAACATCATCAGATAAGCATAACATGATGGTTGAATGTGCTTTCCCTTCCAGACTGGCATAATCTGCTGCACATGTATTTGGTTTGTCAGATAAAGGACTCCACAAACCCTGTTGTTTCAACAGTGCACGCATCTTGATTTTGCCACAGACCAAAACTATTCCTTCCTGTAAATTTATCGATTTTCACGTTTACTGCTGACATCTTTTCTTGCTAAAGATCACAACTTTATCACAGATCCTAGCACCTTACTAAAGGTCTTGGTGAAGATAAAGTTGATCGTACAGATTGTTTTCTCCAGAACCTCGCTCTGATACCACTGGTTATGACGGATGGAGATAACTTCAGATGCAAGAAATAGAAACAGATGCAATCCAACGTAAATAATCAAAGGAGATAACAGAAAACAAGAAGAACACGATTTAACGTGGAAAACCCTCTCAAAGTGAGAGATAAAAACCACGGGCGTAAAAGAGATCTTTATTATTATGCACTGAGTTACAGATTTCACACACTCAGACAATGCAACAACAACTGTATTTATAGGCACAAATCCCTAAACCCTAGCCGCAAGGAATCTTTGTCCGATACGCCATAAATACCCCTACACGTGTCCTCCTTTTAATGACACTGTATAGCTGTCACATAATAGAAATAGCAGATGTGGGACCTGCTTTGTATTCCAAGATTCAAGCAGACTTCACTACGACAGAAACCTCGATGAGACTCCACCCTAATGATGCACAGAATTGAATACACTTCTCAGCTGTCCATCACACAGCTGAGTCTTCAGATTGGTTCCACTAGATGTAGAGTTTGTTGGACAATCTTATTCAAAAACGAAAAAAAAATTACAAAGAAACGAAAAACAACAAATTCGAATTACAATTGCAAAGAAAACGGAAAGGATATATGATCCGAGCCCTGTGTTGCACACAGTTGTAAGGTGTAGTGCCCGAAAGACAATTATATAATTGTTTTAGGACGTAATTAGTAATTCGCCTTATTATATGCATGTATGCTTATAATTAAGACACTCACCAAAACCCTAAGTACCTCGTTTATGTAATCACATAACTTTCGGTGTATGGCTATACACAAGAGGATTGAGTTAGTGAGATGTACTTAAAATTAACTTAGTCCGTAGCGTTTATTAATGAGTATGGGTCTCATGATTAATTTGCTATTAATGCGCCTGAACACTTTAGGTGTGACAGTCTTATCCGGACTGCCGGTAATAGGTACCTAGTGGGGCATTTATATATGATGATAATCATATAGTATTTGGACCGATTTGATTTGAGTTCTTGATATAATTCCGTGATTGAGAAGTCTTATCGAATCACAAGATCATCATATATGGATTAATCTTAATCCTGAGGTGATCACAGTCGACTGCTTAGACTAGGGTAGAGTTTGATGTGTTAGTAAGGATCACTTCGAAGTATGTGATCCAACACTTCTCGTTGGCTCTATTCTGGGATGAGTGAGTGGTCTGTGCTATCACAGATATGGAATCCATTCCTTTCCCCGGGAAGTAGACAGACAGTTCCCTTATTTGTTGACCCTAGAAACTGATCGATCGGCCGAGTTCATATTATATTGAATATGAACTAATTGATCACTAGGGGGTTAATGGTAAATAAGGATAATATGTTTTAGAAGGGTTTACGGAAATATCCCGAATCGAAGTGAATAATCTATGGAGGATTTATCCGTATATAAGGATTATATCGGTGGACGCTTTAGACTCATAATTTGAGTGTAAGTTATCTATATTCGATAGAGTTCGATTTCGGGTTTATGGTGGTGTAATCCCGAATTAATAGGTTGGATATAATTATTCTCATCTGATTTAATAATTTTATTTAATTTATTGTAGCTACACGAATATGGGTCCATGGTCCCCGACGTGGCTCCTAATATAGCATATAGGTTTCTCGTCGTTGCACCTCAATTATAATTAAATAGTGGATTGGGCTATTTAATAGATATGTGATTAATTGCTTAGTTGGACTAAATAATTAAATACACGGAAAAGAGCATTTTTAAGTGGACTCGGCCCAAATTAGTGTGTTGACCTTTTGACCTAATTGGTCAAATATGGTTTTGTGCGTGTGAACCTTTTAATAAAAAGGTGGCGCCACTTTTGTGGTTAATAATTATTAGAAAATTAGTTTTCTTGGATAATTATTTAATGTGTGATTTATCTTTTATTTGTTAAATGATAATTCATGAAATATTAGATAATAATATGATTTATCTTAATTTGTTTGGGATAATCATTTTATTTATCTTTTATTTGGAAAAAGGATTAATGTAATAATTATCTCTTAATTATTTAATCCTTGGAGGTTAAGTTTTACTCTCCTATATAAAGAGAGTTCTCCCAAGCCTTTTGACACACTATTCACGTCACTATTCATAAGAGAAATTGGCTGAAAATTTCGGCCTCTATTCTTAGGGTTCGAGTTGGAAAAATCTTCGGGATTTTTCCGGTAGCATATCAAGGAGGTCCGGCGGCGGGAAACATCATCCACCTGGTGTTGCTGGGAGACACACGTTGGAAGGCTGTGGCTTCTCAATCACGTGTTCTAGGAGACCTTTTGTTCTTGGAGTTAAGCACCATAAAAAGGTAGGCTCCTAAACCCCCTTGTAGGATTAGATCTTTTATTTATGTATTTTGTTTCGTTTAGATCTAGATCCGATACTTCCGCTGCGTAATCGGGTCGATCCATGATTGATCCGACGATATTACATCTTACAACAGTTTCCTTAAGACTAATTCGTCCCCTCACCTTCGTGTGCCGTGAGCTTCAGCGGGACGTTAATCTCCCAGGATAGAACGGATAGCAATGACAGGAAGCACAACACCTTCAATTGCTTAAGAACCTTGTAGTTTGAACTCTCGGTTTTCATGTAGAAAGAAGTAAGAAGAAGCGATTGTTTGGTGTAAAATTCGGTTATGTATGTCGTTTCTTTATATAGGCTTTATTCTGTAGAGATGTCATAAAACAGATGGAATTCGAAGTGGAATGACCTCACTCGTATTGAATGTCATTACAAAGAAAGAAGTGGAACAGCACAACAAAGCACTTGGATGCCATAAGTGTTGTCGATTGGAAGGTCTCTCAATTATCGATTCAGCCGAAAAATAAAGGTTCAGGTTGCAGTTCACTGATGATGCTAGAGAATTTGTTGTCCATTTGATCAATGGATTCTCTAGTCTTCATTTTAAAGTTCTCAAATTTCAGTTTTGCAACAGATAATTTATTTTCTTTGACTGCTTCAGATCCTTCATTAATCAGCGCCAACTTGTCCCACATCTCCTTTGTTGTTTTGCAATCTTTGATTCTCATGAACATGGCCCGACGTGCCGAGTTGACATGGCCGGACAGTTTTCTTCTTATTAATGAGTTCAAGGTCAGGCCCACGGCAAGCTGCTCGAACTTTTGGATGCAGAACACGAAGAAGGCATATGGCACTAGTGCCATGCTCTTTGCCTCAACAGCGTCCAGCGTACGACCGTCGTGGCTGTTTCATGCAGGTCGTCCCCCGGGAAGGCACCGTATGGGTGTTTGTGAAGGTTTGTGGCTTAAAAGGGTTCTCAATGAACTAAGGATTTCTGTGACTCAACCTATCACTCTACTGTGACGACAATTCTGCACTATGCATGGCAACTATGTTTCAAGTTTCATAAGGCAAGGTCGAATACATTAGCACCTATCTCACTATCCCAACTCCAACATCATAAGTATAACTTTTGAGCTCATTACTTTGATGTAATTTTGGTATTCCGGGCTCGAAAAGATGAAGATCTTGCTGAAAAGATGAAGATCGGGGATAGATCATTGCAATTGTTGGTCTTCAACGAGGAATTCCTAGTAAGCGCGAGTCATCACCGCGTTGACTACGCCCCGCCGCCTTTTTGTACACACCGCCCGTCGCTCCTACCGATTGAATGGTCCGGTGAAGTGTTCGGATCGAGGCGACGTGAGCGGTTCGCTGCCCGCGACGCATCATTCAAATTTATGCCCTATCAAATTTTGATGGTAGGATAGTGGCCTACCATGGTGGTGACGGGTGACGGAGAATTAGGGTTCGATTCCGGAGAGGGAGCACGCAGATGCCGAAGCACGCCGAAAGTTTTCTTCTACCCTAGTCTAAGCAGTCGCCTGTGATCACCTCAGGATTGAGATTAATCCATATATGATCATCTTGTGATTCACGTGTAGGTTGATAAAAAATAATAATATTTTAAATTTTAATATCCAGCACTCCTCGACAAGGCAACGACACTCCCGACACGGCAAAGACACTCCTTCGCCCAACAATTTTTTATTTTTTTTGGTAAAGACGAAAAAATAATTTTATTTTATCTCCTATTTACTCAGGTGACGAGGAATCAAATTATGAGTATATTTACTCCTTTTTCTACCTCTTTTGCATGAGAGTCGTGCACGAACGCTAAGCCGAGCGGTAGGCTATGAAGCACCGACACCTGAATATGGGCGTCGTGCGGCGTGTCCGACACATTTACGACACGACTCGTTCCCGACACGCTCCGACACGTGTAGGTTGATAAAAATAATAATATTTTAAATTTTAATATCCGGCACTCCCCGACAAGGCAACGACACTCCCAACACGGCAAAGACACTCCTCCTTTTTCTACCTCTTTTGCATGAGAGTCTTGCACGAGCGCTAGGCTATGTAGCACCGACACCTGAATATGGGCGTCGTGCGCCGTGTCCGACACATTTACAACACGACACGCTCCCTACATGCTCCGACACGTGTAGGTATTAAAATTTAAAATATTATTATTTTTATCAACCTACACGTGTCGGAGCGTGTCGTGTCGTAAATGTGTCGGACACGGCGCACGACGCCCATATTCAGGTGTCGGTGCTTCATAGGCTAGCGTTCGTGCAAGACTCTCGTGCAAAATAGGTGTTCGTGGTTCGTGCTCCGGCGGTTCGAGTTCAAGATTCGAAGATCAAGACTTGAAGACATAGCATAAGTTTTACTTTTCCTTAGAAAATAGTTAGTCGGGAATACCAACGGTCCATCTCGGTGTTTACTTTTCGGTATAATTTTGTGTTTGATCAAGATTACGTGCTTAAAACCGGAAAATTGCCATGACTTGCATCTTCATGATTCCACTCCAATGCATACACTGAGTCGTGATCCGAATTACCCCATCTTGGCATTGTCTTTGGATTGAGTGAGTAGTCCGTGTTATTATCACGATATACGGAATCCATTCCTTTCATTTCTGAAGTAGATAGACGCCTCCTTATTTGTTAATCCTAGAAACCGATCGATCCATGGAGTTCATATTACACTGATTAGCTACCAGTGAGTTGTATGAATTAATTGATCACTAGGGGGTTAATGGTAAATAAGGATAAGAGGTTCTAAAAAGGGTTAACGGTAACTTCCCGCCAATCAGCTTCCTTACGCCTTACGGGTTTACTCGCCCGTTGACTCGCATTACATGTCGAGACTCCTTGGTCCGTGTTTCAAGACGGGTCGAATGAGAGCCCACAGGCCAAAGACACGGGAGCACGCAGATGCCGGGCACGCCGTGAGCGCGCGTCGCGATACCGGCACGCCATTTGAAAGCGCGTCTTTATCCCGCCACGATCGAGGCGACGGCGTCCCCACAGGCATATCTACAGCCTGGGCTTTGGCCGCCGCCCCAATCCGTGCTGGTCCACGCCCCGAGTCGATCGGCGGACCGGCTTGTCACCGTTCCACATCCGACCGGGGCGCATCGCCGGCCCCCATCCGCTTTCGTTCTTGATTAATGAAAACATCCTTGGCAAATGCTTTCGCAGTTGTTCATCTTTCATAAATCCAAGAATTTCACCTCTGACTATGAAATACGAATGCTCATTATTTGATTCATCGTCGCTGTAGTAAATAGGAGATAAAATAGAATTGTTTTTTCGTCTTTACAGGAAAAAAAAATTGGGCGAATGAGTCTCGCACGGGCGTTCGGGACGAGGGAAACCACGGCCCGATGCCCCGAGCATGGCGTCGACCACCGGTCGCTCATCGTGCAAACAACCAACCCCGGGCGTAGAAACGCGCCAAGGAAAACGAAAAAAAGATGGCCTGCCTCCCGTCGTGCCGTACGCGGTACGCCTTACGGGTTTACACACCCGTTGACTCGCACACATGTCAGACTCCTTGGTTCGTGTTTCAAGACGGCTCGAATGGGGAGCCCACAGGCCCGACACCGGAGCACATAGATGCCGGCACGCCGGGCGCGTCGGTTGCCCCGCCACGATCGAGACGACGGCGTCTCCACAGGCATATGTACAGCCTGGGCTTTGGCCGCCGCCCCAATCCGCGCTGGTCCACGCGGATTGGACCAATGTCGGGGAGTGCTGGATATTAAAATTTAAAATATTATTATTTTTATCAACCTACACGTGTCGGAGCGGGTCGGGAGCGTGTCGTGTCGTAAATGTGTCGGACACAGCGCACGACGCACATATTCAGGTGTCGGTGCTTCATAGCCTAACATTCGTGCAAGACTCTCATGCAAAAGAGGTAGAAAAATGAGAGAGCTCTTTCTTTTTTTTTCTTTTTTTTTTGGTTGTGTGGCAATATTCAGCATGCTGATAAGTCTGCTGAGGTTCAGCAGGGTACTGAACCTGCTGAACTCATGTGCCGGATTTTCTGTGTACACTTTATTTATTTATAAAGAGACATATTAATTGTAGTACATATAAACAATTAATATGTCAAACTCTATTCATAGACATAGCCTTTACTCTAGTTCACTTTATGTCATAGACATTTATTATGTAAGAGACTAAAAAGCATCTAGCCTCGTTTATAGCTTTTACTTTTTCTATGAAAGGTCACTATCTTGTCTAGGACCTTTCAAACTCCTCAATTGTATCTACATATACTCCACATTATCAATGAATAAAAGATAAGTTGAAGTTTACTCTTGTGTTAACACATTCTCAAACTCTCTTCATGGTATCAGAGACTACTGAGTTCTAATTTTCCGCTGCAAAACTCAGTATCGTTTTTATCAAGAATGTCTTCATCTGAAGCATCCTACTCATTAAGTAAATCTCAACAGATCGAGGTTACTCGACTCCACTCCATATACAAATCACGACTTGATTACAACAATAACATTGGGTCGTCAAGATCTATGAAAAAGTATAACTCAGGACAAAGCAAGATGGAAGACTTGTCTGAGTCCAAACACTCTCAGCAGACTGGAATCACTGGTGATAGTGTGGATTCTCAGTTAGCTCTCTTCAAAGAGTTTCTCAAATGGCGTAAGATCGATAACTCTCTCACAGCATTGCCACTCATACCAAGACAGGTATATCTTATTCCCAACTCAATAATGGCACCTGGATAGTTGATTCTGGGGCCTCATCTCATATGACAGGAAATAAAGACCTGTTATATAACCTCAAACCCTGTCAGCAGACTCATAAAATTAAAACTGCTGATGGATCTCTTTCATGTGCTCAAGGTTTTGGAATTGTTAAACTTACTGATAAAATCTATCTGAATGATGTCCTGTTTGTTCCAAAGCTAGACTGTAATCTTATATCGTCAGTAAACTCACTAAGGACCTAAATTGGATAGTCACTTTTAAAGACAATCAGTGTATTTTCCAAGATACTTATTCACAAGAAGTAATGGAGAGAGCCAATGCCTGCTCAGGACTGTTTATTGTCCACCTCACCAAGATGTAAGATCAAGATCGACCGCCTCAATATCTGCTCCCAAACTTTAGACAACATCATGTTATGGCATTATAGATTAGGACATCCAAGTTTTAGTTATTTAAAGACTTTAACTCCTGAATTATTTAAAGGATGCAATCTTAATGACCTTCAATGTGATATTTGTCAATTTGCCAAACTCACCAAATCAGGTATGCTAAATTACCTCACTTGCCCTCCTCACCTTTCACCTTAATTCACAAAGTGATGTATGGGGACCTCAAGAGTGAAAAGTATAACAGAAAAAGGTGGTTTGTTACCTTCATAGATGACCACCTGCAACCACTTGGTTATTTTTAATGAAGGATAAATCTGAAGTTGGATCCATCTTTCAAGAGTTTTACAACATGGTTTCTACTCAATTTGACACTAAGATTAAAATTTTGAAGACTGACAATGCTCTTGAATATTATGAGTCCAATCTCAGTAATTTCTTGGTGAATAAGGGAATTGTTCATATCAGTAGTTGTGTTGAGACACCTCAGCAAAATGGGGTTGCTGAAGAGAAAGAACAGCATCTACTAGAAATGGCTAGGTCTATCATGTTTACCTCAAATGTTCCCAAATATATGTGGGGTGAAGCTATTCTGACTGCCACATACTTAATCAACAGACTTCCCAGTAGAGTGTTAGGTTTCAAAACTCCTATCCAAACCCTGCTGACCACACACTCCTGCCCTCATCTTATTGCCCAACTGCCTCCAAAAATCTTTGGGTGCACTGTGTTTGTTTATATCCATGCCCAACACAGAAGCAAACTTGATCCCAAAGCTCACAAGTGCATTTTCCTAGGGTATGCCAAAGACAGAAAAGGGTACAAGTGTTATTCACCTACTGAAAAGAAATTTTACAATTCTATGGATGTAAAATTCTTTGAAAGGACTCCCTACTACAAGCAAGCCTCATCGAGATAATCACAGATGGAAACCTCATTGAAATAGAAGCTTTTCCTTCTTCTCTTGATCCAACTCTTCCTCGTTAGAATCCACGAGAACCATCGGCCTACTCACCTCACAGGACTCATAACCTTCAAAGATCCAGATACTCACATTATCGACAATCAACAGCTTTGCGACCCGAGTTCATCGATACTTATCACCAATCGAGCCTCAAAGAACTCCATCGAACCGCAGAGCCTCGCCGAATCGTAACCTCAAGAACTCATCGAACCAGTCTCACTGGACCCAAACCATCGACTCTCAAATAGCCTCAAGAAGTGGATGATGCACTATTGCTCTTAGGAAGGGAAAGAGATCATGCAATCGATCACTCTATTCATTCTTATTTATCTTATGATAAGTTATCTCCGCCTTTGCCATGTTTTCACAGACTGGACTCTCACTCTATTCCTAAAAATATTCGTGAGGCCCTTCAAAATGATAAATGGAAGGTCATTAAAAACAGAGATGACAAAGACTTCGGATAATCATACTTGGGATTTGACACCTCTCCCACAGGCAAGAAGACAATCGATTCAGAGATGGTTATTCACTATAAAATACAATGTCGATGGCACTATTGACAAGTACAAAGCCGATTGGTAGCTGTGGATTCACTCAAACTTATGGCATTGACTATAAGGAAACTTTTGCACCAAAGGGCAAAACTCAACACCGTCTGTGGTTCTCGATTCTCTCTAGCTGTCCAACTTGACCGGCCTCTTCACCAATTGGACATCAAAAATGCTTTTCTAAATGGGGACCTCACCGAGGAGGTTTATATGAATGTACCTCCTGGTTTTATCAATCCTCATACTCAAGGCAAGGTGTGCAAACCGAGGAAATCTCTATATGGCCTCAAGCAATCACCAAGGGCATGGTTTGGAAAATTAACAACCGTGGTCAAAGTGCTGGATATCACCAATGCAATTCGATCACACTATGTTCATCAAGACAACCAACCGTAAGAGGTCTATTATTATTGTCTATGTGGATGATATCATCCTCACCGGAGATGACTCTACCGAGATCCAACATTTGAAGACTCTGTGGCAAAGGTGTTTCAGTGAAAGACTTGGGTTTTCTCAAATATTTTCTTGGCATGGAAGTAGCAAGAAACAAAGAAAGGCATTTCTGCCTCCCAAAGGAAATATGTATGGATCTCACCAAGGAAACTGGCATCTTTGGGGTGCAAACTGCTATATCCCCTGTAGACCCCAGTCATACCCTGCTACATGGTGACACTTCTGCCCAGAAAGAACAATATCAAAGGCTTGTAGGAAACTCATCTACCTCTCCCATACAAGACCTCGATATTGCATATGGTGTCATCTGGTTAGTCAGTTCATGCATTGCCCTACCGAGCAACATTGGGATGCGATAAATAGAATACCGAGGTATTTGAAGTCTACTCTCGCCAAGGGTTACACTTCACCAAGTCTGGCGATAGATCCATCAAGGTCTACACCGATGTCGATCAATGGATGCCACATAGATGTAAGGTCGACCACAAAGCATTGCTCCTATGTATGGGGCAATCTTGTTACTTGGAGGAGCAAGAAACAACCCATCGTGTCTCAAGCGAGGCTTGAAGGCCGAACTCAGGGCACTTGTCTTAGGCATTTGTGAAGCTCTTTGGCTCAAAAGAGTACTTCATCAACTTCAAAGACCTTTCTTCAAAGAACCTATCACACTCATTGATAATCACTCAAAGACTATGCATGGTCGAGGATCCACCCATCATGACAAAACAAAACATGTGGACATTGATGAGACACTTCCTAAAGGAAAAGATTGATGCCAAGATTATCCAGGCTCCAGTATGTTCCTCAAAGAGACCAAAATGCAGATATTCTCACCAAAGCTATTCCACCTCTCATGTTCAAGAGATTAAGTAGCAAACTTGGCTGCATCAACATATACACCAGTTTGAGGAGGGTGTGGCAATATTCAAAGATGTCTTGATAAGTCTGCTTGAGGTTCAAGAGAAGTACTCGAACCTCTTTGAACTCATGTGTCGGATTTTCCAGTACACTTTATTTATTTATAAAGAGACATATTAATTGTAGTACATATAAACAATTAATATGTCAAACTCTATTCATAGACATAGCCTTTACTCTAGTTCACTTTATGTCATAGACATTTATTATGTAAGAGACTAAAAGCATCTAGCCTCGCTTATAGCTTTTACTTTTTTCTATGAAAGGTCACTATCTTGTCTAGACCTTTCAAACTCCTCAATTGTATCTACATATACTCCACATTATCAATGAATAAAAGATAAGTTGAAGTTTACTCTTGTGTTAACACATTCTCAAACTCTCTTCAGGTTGAATGTAAAAATGTATTAAACCAAGGTACGCAAGAGTACAAGACACTTACATCCTAAAGAAAGGAAAAGACTGGGGTCATATGAGAAACCTCACAGAGCTTGTCCCAGGACACAGACTCAACATTGGCTGAGTAAATAATTTATCATCAAAGAGTGATCAAAGAACAACTCTACGAAACCAAAATTATAAACTCAACCAATTTGGGCCACAGGTGCATACACCACAAAATCAACAAAGTAATGTTGAAAAAGGAGAGGTATATGCACCTGGAGAACACCATAAGGTGTACAAAATCCACCAGAATTGTCTATGCCAATCCCAGGGCACATGAAGCCAAAAGATGACCTCAAAAACCCATCAGCAAGCACAACCACAAAAGCATTGCCCAAACATCATGGGGCCAAAAACCCAAAAACCATAGTACAAAGATACAAACATCATCATAAAAGTTAATTGATTTTTCCTTTCTCAAACACCTTGTTCTGTAAGTGAGAACCATCATTCAAACCAGTAGCACCAGAAGGATAAGGAGCATCAATTCCATCAGCAGCAGAGTTTATAGACTGCAAAGAGACAACATTTTTTGAACAAGAAGAACCTAAAAATGTAGCAGGAGCAGTCCTCAAACCTGTAGCAGTAGATTTATGAGACCTGGCAGCTTTTGTTTTAGAACCAACAGCAGCAGCAGGGCAAATAACAGGTAAAGAGACAGCAGCAGATTTGTCAAAAGGCTCATTTGGAGCAGAAAACTCAATTAAAACACCAGGAACAACAACATTTTCAGACCCCAAAGCCATCATACTAACAGAAACAAGTTCTGGGACAGAAGCAAAACCAGCAGCCAAGGAAACACCAACATCCAAATTGTTAGTAATGAGATAGCTCTTTCTTGATTCTATGGGTGGTGGTGCATGGCCGTTCTTAGTTGGTGGAGCGATTTGTCTGGTTAATTCCGTTAACGAACGAGTCCTCAGCCTGCAGGGAAAAAAATATTTTTTCTACAAGGACAACTCGTTACCAGAGAAAACACAAATTTGAACTCGTTAATAAGAAGAAAAGATGAATTCAAACTTTTTACCAAAGAAAAAACACAAATTTCTACTCGTTATAATGGGAAAACACAAATTTCCGGCGACACCTGAATATGGGCGTCGTGCGCCGTGTCCGACACATTTACGACACGACACGCTCCCGACACGCTCCGACACGTGTAGGGACGGCGTAGCAGATGAGTGAGCCCGCAAGCGAGCGCCCAAAGCATCCGCCATCCGGCACGCCCGGCCGGGCACGAAGACACGCTTCGTGGATTGCCGACTCAAAATACGTTGCCGACAAAGTGGCAAAGAAGGCCGACAAAAGAAGCTACATCCGGGCCTCCAAGGCCAAACACTCGAGGTAAGAAAATTGTTATGCCCCATCCCCTCCTGATTTTGATGAGAATATGTTGCCTTACCCAGGCTGTTCACCTTGGAGACTCGATGCGGTTATGAGTACGACCGGCGTGGGCGGCACTCGGTCCCCCGGATTTTCAAGGGCCGCCGAGAGCGCCAAAGACAGGAGCACGCAGATGCCGGCACGCGGCGCGATGTCGCCCGCCCACGATCGAGGCGACGGCGTCTCCACGTGCATATCTACGCCTGGCTTTGGCCGCCCGCCCTGATCCGTCTTCCACGCCCCGAGTCGATCGGCGGACCGGCTTGTCACCGTTCAGGGACGTGTGTGCGAGTCAACGGGCGAGTAAAACCTGTAAGGCGTAAGGAAGCTGATTGGCGGGATCCCCTTAAGGGGTGCACCGCCGACCGACCTTGATCTTCTGAGAAGGGTTCGAGTGTGAGCATACCTGTCGGGACCCGAAAGATGGTGAACTATGCCTGATCGTGGCGAAGCCAGAGGAAACTCTGGTGGAGGCCTGCAGTGATACTGACGTGCAAATCGTTCGTCTGACTTGGGTATAGGGGCGAAAGACTAATCGAACTGTCTAGTATAGTTATCTGGGAAAAATATATTTTTTCTACAAGAACAACTCGTTACCCGAGAAAAACACAAATTTGAACTCCTTAATAAGAAGAAAACATGAATTCGAAAAGTCTTATCGAATCACAAGATGGTCATGTATGGATCAATCTCAATCCTGAGGTGATCACAGACAGCTGCTTAGACTAGGGTAGAGTTTGATGTGTTAGTAAGGATCACTTCGAAGTATGTGGTCCAACACTTCTCGTTGGCTCTATTCTGGAATGAGTGAGTAGTTTGTGTTACCACAGAGTATATTTACTCCTTTTTCTACCTCTTTTGCATGAGAGTCTTATTTCGGTGTTACCTTTCGCGAACACTAATACTACTATTTTACCAATATTGATACCAGTCTACAAAAGACTTATAAATATTCTGGTCAAGTCCACATATTTTAAAGACGAAAAAATAATTTTATTTTATCTCCTATTTACTCAGGCGACGAGGAATCAAATTATGAGTATATTTACTCCTTTTTCTACCTGTTTTGCACGAGAGTCTTGAACGAACGCTAGGCTATGAAGCACCGACACCTGAATATGGGCGTCGTGCGCCGTGTCTGACGCCGGAAATTTGTGTTTTCCCATTATAACGAGTAGAATTTTGTGTTTTTTCTTTGGTAACGAGTTCGAATTCATGTTTTCTTCTTATTAACGAGTTCAGATTTGTGTTTTTCTCTGGTAACGTGTTTTCCTTGCAGAAAAAATGTTTTTTTTGCCTGATAACGAGTTGACATGGCCGGAAATTTGTGTTTTCGCATTATAGCAAGTAGAGTGTTCAAAGGAGTGTCTTTGCCGTGTCAAGGTCAGTGTCCCGGAACGTCGCGTGGTATCTGGGAAAAAAACATTTTTTCTGCAAGGACAACACGTTACCAGAGAAAATCGCAAATTTGAACTCGTTAATGAGAAGAAAATAAGAATTCGAACTCGTTACCAAAATATAAACACAAATTTCTACTCGTTATAATGGGAAAACACAAATTTTCGGCGATGTCAAATTTGAACTCTTTAATAAGAAGAAAACATGAATTCGAACTCGTTACCAAAGAAAAAACATAAATTTCTACTCGTTATAATGGGAAAACACAAATTTCCGGCGATGTCAACTCGTTATCAGGGAAAAAAAACATTTTTTCTACAAGGACAACTCATTACCAGAGAAAAACAAAAATTTGAACTCGTTAATAAGAAGAAAACATGAATTTAAAATTTAAAATATTATTATTTTTATCAAGCTACACGTGTCGGGAGCGTGTCGTGTCGTAAATGTGTCGGACACGGCGCACGACAAGGCCAGGAGCGTATCGCCGGCAGAAGGGACGAGACGACCGGTGCACACCAAAAGGCGGACCGGCCGGCCCATCCCAAAGTCCAACTACGAGCTTTTTAACTGCAGCAACTTTAATATACGCTATTGGAGCTGGAATTACCGCGGCTGCTGGCACCAGACTTGCCCTCCAATGGATCCTCGTTAAAGGATTTAAAGTGGACTCATTCCAATTACAGGGCCTCGAAAGAGTCCTGTATTGTTATTTTTCGTCACTACCTCCCCGGGTCGGGAGTGGGTAATTTGCGCTACCGCCGCTTTCCTTGATGTGGTAGCCGTTTCTCGTGCTCCTCTCCGAATCGAACCCTAATTCACCGCTTGAAATTAGTAACTTTCCCAAGGAAAAGTTTTGTGGACGTGTTCCGCCAATCGATTTAAGCATTGACTACTCTCTCCACTATATAAGCAACCCCATGGACTTTAAATAGGTAGGACGGCGCGGCCGCTTTGTTGAGCCGTGCCACGGAATCAAGAGCTCCAAGTGGGCCATTTTTGGTAAGCAGAACTGGCGATGCGGGATGAACCGGAAGTCAAGTTGATTGCCCAATCACAAGCTAACCTAGATACCACAAAGGGTGTTGGTCGGTGCTCTTCTTTATAGGAAAACACAAATTTGCGGCGATGTCATCTCGTTATCAAGGAAAAAACATTTTTTCTACAAGGACAACTCGTTACCAGAGAAAAACACAAATTTGAACTCGTTAATATGAAGAAAACACGAATTCGAAGAAGGAGCTCAAGTTATGAGAGTCGGCACCGGGGCATTAGTTTCAGCAAAAGCAGGGGGAGCTATGGTTTTACATTTTGG